>JASFCW010000303.1:0-13193 GCA_036936985.1 Crucibulum cyathiforme
AGACCCGTTTTGGAAGCTACCCTGTAAATGAGTCTCGCCGATGACTATTTGGTCCTGCCGAGCTCCAAGAACAAATAGCTTGCTGTAGCTGAATGATGAGCGAGTAGGTCTATCGTTTCGCAAATGGCTGTAATTTAGACACGTGGGTAATTACCGGCGGCTGTCATTGATCATATGTAATGGGAGGAAGTTGATTGGCTGATGACAGTGAGAGCTATTTACCCCCTCCGGAAAATCAAACACCGTGAGCAATCTGGGCTCTCCGTGTTACCCCATACTTAGTCTGGAACGCACTCGAGTCTTACTTATTAGCGTTAGGCAATCAGTATTTTTTCACAAAGGATCAATGACCGTAGGTGGGAAAAGAATTCGGGAAACCCCGCTATCTTCGACATCAAATGCGTGCAAGCATAGATTATGTTAAGTTAAGGCTGTCCCTGTCCGACTCTCCTCCATTATGATCAACTGCTACTAAATCTCCTGGACCGTCCAAGTCAATCTAAGCGCATTAAGCTTTCAGGATACTTGGTATTTAAGTTCAATGAAAACTGAATTCGATATTTCAATACTCGTTGGCTTCTAACAAATCTGCTAAGATCTGTGACAAGATCGAACGTTGGTGTATTCCTGTGAATACACAAGTAGTCAGTAGTTCAATCGTAGATAATAAAATAAAAACTAATTGCATGTTAGTAAAGATAAGAGAATGATAAGAGGGATCACCTTCCAGGGTGTAAGAGATCGAAAGAGTACCATCAGCTACCACCGATTAGATACCATAAGGTATTCAGTGATTGTCAAGAGCACTAGTGTTAGCTTTAGTGTTCTATGAGTAGCGAACCTTAACGATAGCGCGAGGCCTTATTCTTTCAAGTCTTTTTAGCAGTAAAAAAAGAAAGGAAATTTTTTTAACGTCTATCTACGGAGTACACTACGATATCATAACAAAATCAAACATTAAACCAATATGTATGAATGAAGAAATAAGATCGGCAAATGTGACAGATGTCTTATGCCTTGACCTTGACAGTCACATTTATAGGTTTCAGTACTATCGATCGTTTGAATTACTGAGCTCGAATAAGCCAGAATGAAGAGTTTGGTAGCTGAAGATGTGATTGTGTATGCTTGTTGAAAGCGTCTGAATATGCGCAGTTTAATTCTGTCAATTTTTTTCATTCTGTTCAGCCACAGCTTTTGAAACAAACACCATCTGGACATAGGATATTCTTCACACTCCATATGTGCACAACTATAGAACTGAAATGAGGTTACTCAAACCGACGAAAAACCATGCAACTGAGGCCCACACACACAAAATGCATTCAAGTTCAATTATGATGAACCGCGCATCAGCTGTGTAATATGGTCGAATTTTAAGGTCGATTGATTGCTCAAACTTCTATTAATCAAAGCTCATTACAAGAATATTTACACTGTTTGAGGCTCTTGACGCCACTTTAAAGAAGTTGTGTTTGTTTTACAGTTGACTCACTCCGGTGATAGCGAATTTACTTCTCGATTCAAACTCCAATCAATCTACAAATTATCAGACCGCGAAAATTGGGTTTCTGTCACAAAAAGTCTGTGTCGTTCTTTATTACCAATACATTGGGGGGGTTACACCGAACTTCATACACAATCCAGGACCCCGTACAATCCTGTTTAATATCGATCAGAGATGATTTTCTTACTGCACCATCGCAATCGCTGCGTTGAGCAGGACGTTTGAGTCCACAGGATAACCACTGTCGAATGTGATTTTCGTCTCCTTCCTAAAAATCAAACAATGAGTCGATCCTCCAAAATGAAACATTCCAAGTTCGTCTCCTTTCTTGACAACTGTTCCCTCTGCGACGGTCGCCTCGCAGGTCGAGGCCTCGGCCATTCCAACTGCTAAGAAGCACATGAGTCCGATAGGACCATCTGCCTGGATGAATATCATGGTTCGAGTCGCGATGTTGGTGATGAATGACTGGGAACGATTGGGAGCAGAGGCATCTGGACCCTCTGGATCAGCGAATCCCATGGCGGGCGACTCGGCATAATAGGTGCCAGGGACTGTAACGACCTTGAACACCACGCCGTTAACGGGACTATGCCAGCGGTGATACTTCGTCGCGCTTAGGAAGGCCTGGTAGATGGTGCCACCGATGAACTGCGGGACAAGAGGGTCGTTGTTCATCATGTAGTGAAGAGAGTACGGTTTTCCTTTCAACAAGAAGCTATCGGTGGTGCTGATGTTGTACGTGATGCAATATACTGTCGACTCGCAGGCGCTGTTGACAATGTTATCTTCACTCGGGAGCTCGACGGGACGAACTCCCGGACGAAAGCGGCGCGTGAAAAAATCATCCCAAGATGTGAACCCGTAGTATTGCTCTTCAGGATTGCATAAAAACGTCTCAACAAAATTTGGCATAGCCACGCTCGCCGAGGGCCCAAACCACCCATTGTCTTCGGTGGTGAGGATGTAACAAGAAGCGGAGGAAGTGAGGAAGGTCGCCCACACATCGAACATTTTCTTAAACTGGGCGTTAACTTTGGGATTGGAGAACATGGTGAAGCCTGCCGGAGTTCCCATAGGCCAATCAAGAATAGCGTTGATCGGGAACCCGACCAAGTCATTGTTCTCGAAGCATGGAGTTTCGCTGAGAATGAGGTCAAACAGCGAGAGCATCAATTTATAGTCCCGGACCTATAAATATATTGATACGCATAGGTGAGTTTCAAAAACGTCCTCGACCATTGAACCTGAATACCTGAGGCTTTCCAGTGGGATCTTTATTATACGGAGGCTTGGTAGGAACTTGGGAGAACATCTGCTGAAAGCCCAAGAGGATATCGAGATTCTTTTCTATGAAATCCTGGAACTCCTGTATGACAGGATGTACAAATGCCTTCTTGTGTCCACCAGGTTGTTCAATCAGGGATATTTTTTTGGCGAGCCACGCTTCGAGGACACGATGTTCCCGAGGAAGCCAACCACCTACACGATGATTAACGATTTTTGCCCCTACACTGACACCACTGGTCGACAGGCCGCTGTAATTGTTCGGTGTTAGAAGGTAAATATCAATATGTCCCCAGCGCCAGTGACGACATACATGTTTACGTTCATGATATAATTCGATAGCGAAAAAGTTTTTGAGAATGGAGGACAGGTTATCGATTCAACGCAACAAGAAGCTAGCTTTATATACAAAATAAAAAGCTCTGAAGGAAAGCTATTCTGATACTATTATCCTAGGAATCAGATGATATCCCCTCATGACTGATGCCAGTATGCTTCGTACCCTTAATTTATAGCAGCATGAAACGCCACAGAAGTACTTCCATTCAAATGATTAGCTATTCCAATACGTTCTTCATAATGATTATAGTAAAAGCAGGAATGATACTCCTCTTTAAATAAATAAAGGTGTTCCTACAATACATCCTGCCAACAGATGCGAAATTCAAAAATGATTATAAGCTTTGAAGGCTATGTTGGATCCACTTAGGCCTCACGCAGAACGTGCGGTATTTTGTGCCCCTGCAGTCTTTTATTATGTCACGAACGTGTTGTCATTGTTGTGAGTGTCCCTGCCCAACTGGATTTGAGAAGATCCTCGACGAAATCATTCTTAAAGATTCCAGCACTAAGAGCTCCAAAGAAGTAACTTCTTTACGAGATGGAACACCGATTCTGATCTTACAAATGTAGCACGCATGACCAGTTTGTCTTCGAGACCAATCTTCGTCATTTTGTTATCCATACAACCGCCGAGTTCTCTATAGAAGATAACTTGGATAGCGGAAGCATTCTCCAAGTTGGATGCCTGCGATTTAACCCAATGTAGTGGCGGTTAAGATGTACAGTACCTCTTGCCGACAGAGAATAAGAAACAGCGCTCTGTATCGCGACAATAACGGCGATTGGAAGCCGCCAGCAAAGTTTCTCCAGCGGAACGCCAGAATGCTGCTATTAGAACGGAAAGGATACTGAAATCAAATATACAGCCGCGAATAAAACAAGTGCCATTGATACTAGCATGACGTCTGAGGAGAGGAATGAATTCCAATTGGGAAGAAGCAATGCTACAAGCTGCGGCGTAAGTCCACCCGACAGCAATGGCCAAGGCACATCGATATTAAACTGAGAAAGATGTAGAACGCAGAAAGCGTCCAAGCATTCCATCGAGCTAACTGCGACGTGCTTCGACGTTCCTAATAATCATATGCATCAAGTTCACTACTCCACAATCACAATTGTGCACTGGACTGCAAGATATAATGAAACTCAGCGGTTTTAAATAAAATATGACCCAGAAGAAACGTATCATCGTACCCTCAGTCTCCGAGAAATTTCCAGAAACGTGTAGTGAAGACTCCGAAAGAAATCTTGATGAAATAACACTACACATCAACAAAACTAATGCATATGTATGTCCTTTTCCCACTGCTCCTTTTCCTTTACTCTTTTGGTCGGAAAGTACAACTTCAGAGTGCAATACGATTGCTGCATCGATGGTGAAGAAGAGAAGGAAAGTCGTGCAAAAATCAACCAAGTACTTATGCACACGACTGTGTTGAATTCAGCTTTCGCTAGCTGGGTTGTTTGGCTTGTAAAGACCCTGTCTTACTTCCTTCGATTCGTTCATGCACAATTTATTGGTTTTTCAAAACCTTAGAATATCGAATAATCAGCCAATCAAATACCGAAACATATGAACGGGATCGTGTTTTGGTTACTCCTACACGGAATCATTTTGGTTCCCTGGTTGACTACGGCATACGACATCATCCCAGACTGGACGGAAAAAATAAAGCTTCAACTGAAACCTTCGAGGTTTCAACTGGATATACACTCCTCTTGATTTTCTGCTGCTCGATATAAGCACCGGCAGACTCTCTCTTTCTGCAGACTACCACTTCATGGCTGCTCTCCTTTCGCTGGCACAAGAACTTCTATATGAGATAGGTTACAAGGTACCGGATTCATAAACTCCTCAATCAATCAGTTAGGTTGATAATATATTTCAATAACTAGACGGGAGTCAGAACAGAGAACTTCGGACAGTCTGTCGTCAGCTTAATAATGCTCTGGAGGCTATAGCTCTCTCTACACTCGTCATCAAACTCAACCGAAATACAGCCAAAGCTAGTATCAATCAGCTCCAAGCATACGCGACTAAATCTACCTGAACTGGGACATATGTACATCGCCTCGAGATCTGATGCTTAGCTCCTGCTCATGATCCAAATTCTCATGAAACCTGAAATCGATTTTTCTGGCCATACATCGCTCCACCCACTTCAGAAGATATTGTATTCGAAAGGAAACTTAGAGGATACCATTCTTTAGCACTCGCTTCCTTCACAAATACTCAGTCGGTAACGTGCGTATTTATCTTCCCTTTCCTGCTGTAGCATTGATTTAATAATAGCTGGTACACATCCTTTCAAGACCCGAAATGGGTGAATGCCACTGTTCAGGACTTTTTTGAAGACGTTAACCGGCTTCAAGCACTTTAAATTGAACTTCCATGATGGATTCTCAGCTGATCTGTCATTAGATTGCATTTGCAACTTGAAAACGCTCACAGTCTCGGGATTTCGTGCCTCACATGCGGTCGAAGGCCAGATAGTAGAGATTATAGCTGCGAGTCTAGCATTAGACCACCTCCATATAGATACTGGGACTTTTCCTCAGGACGAATACTCGCCGAGTCTGCAGGACTTTTTATTATGAGTCCATGCAGAGATCATCCTCCCTAGACCACACATCTCAATGGCCGATGCCTGCGTGTTTTATTTGACGACAAAACTATACGGCACTTTTGCTCCTTAAAGTCCTTCAACGTATGTTATCATGAATATGATTCACTAATTGGCTTGTCATGACACTGCTTTCAACCAGAGCACATCCATCTCAAAGAAATTCATGTTAATATCACTCACATTAGCTTGTCATTAATCGACTATCTGACATCATACACGGGTCTGAAAAGGATTTCGGTGTCGAATTTACGCCGCTCGTATCGTATGCGAGGAAATGACAGTCGAACCCCTCTTAACCCATACCCCTTGGTGGATGGCCCAGGCTATGGGGTATGGGAGGTTATGGGTTTTAAGAGGTCGATTTTGATGCAAAATAACAAGTTGGGAGCTGGGCAAAGCTATGGGTTATGGGAGGTTATGTGTTCTGAGGAGTAAGGGTTAAGAGGGGTTCGACTGTACAAACAATTTGCTAGTGATTTCTACGCACACGTCTTGCCAAAGCACTGCGAAAGTCTAGAAAGCCTGGAATTACGTCTCACAGCGCCTGGTGCTTGGCGCTTTTCAGACTCGCTATCTCCTGCCTTTAAATCGTGTCAACGATTGAAGGAGCTCGTTGTAACTTTGGACTTCTGCCCCGTTTTGAACATCGAGGGTATGAATGGTTTGGTGAGACTTTCCTTGTTAATCTACTGGGGCCTATTTCTAATCAATGTGTAGAATGTGGTGAAAAGGATTGCATCAACTCTGCCTCTTCTTGAGTGACTTATTGTATAATGCCGTTGAGGGCACGTATAGAGAACCAAAATTGATTTCCGACTCCTCGATTCCTACTCCATAGAGACAAAATGATTCTTTTAATACATTCAAGAGAGTGATAACAGTTGAGTATAAGTATTGAGACAATACTGAAGACCACTTCTTCAAGCAAAGGCGAACTAAATGAGTTGCAAATAGCTGGTGCAAAGAATACAGCGGTGTGATTTGAATAGTGAGCATAACTCTTGATCTCGGAATATCGCAGTTCCGTGAGTCAGGCAAGATGAGCACATTTCGCAGCCATGGCAAAATCCTTCCAGGGGAGGTCTCAGGTATAAGCATTCGTGCCGAGGTAGCATGGTCCATAAAAGGATATGGTTCTGAGACAAAACTGAACGGAATCGTGTTCCAGGTTAACCATCCTTTTCCAATAGGCATTTGGATACATGAGAGGCATAGATGAAATAAAATTTGGTTTCGGCCAGCAAGTCGGACAGGGCGGAAAGCAGGAAGTGGGAAGAAAACCTTGACTTAAAAAGTACTTTCCGCACAGCCACATCCCACGCGGCGAGGATGTGCTTCAGTCACGTGCACGTGTGCCAGCTGTCGAGCAATTTGGGTTTGAAGCAAGGCCCGGGCACTGTCAGTCAGTCAGGCATTCGTAACTTGTCCACAACGTCCATCTGCCACAGTTTATCATCCATCACAGGCTCGGGTGCTCTCCTTCTCGCAAAGGTCCCAGAATAAAAACCCCCCATTATTTCTTCCGCAACACCACTACCAGCTGGAAATTTTCTCCAAATTTCCGACGAGAAATCGGAGCATCAGCACTTTTTGTCATGTTTGCATTGAGCTCGGTTGAGGTCACACCATGTGCGACTTCAGAAGTCGAAGTCGATTCTGAACGTACCTAATAATCATGGACTGCGTATCACTGGCGAGCATTGATATTTTCAAGCAGTTAATAACGGTTCGATATTCCGCAGCGAATGTCAGTTTAGAGGTTACCAGTTACAAGTATGGTCTGATAGCAACTACACATGCCATATGGCAAGTCTTTAAAACGCGCACCAGGCTGTTACAGTGCGTTTCGATAAATGAATAATTGTGGCAATTCTTATACGCACATGCTGTATTTTTTTTATGACTGCTCTTGATACAAAAATAGGTAGCACATGATGCTGCAGCTCCATCATGATCAGTGGGCGGAAGGTCATTGTCCGAATCAAGTTCAAATTATGACTATGTTCTTGTTTGGCTTTTTGGGCTGCAATTTGGATTGTAATATTCGAATTCGAGACCTAGTTACCTTACAAACAAACGCAGAATAAGAAACTAATTTATATAATATTGTTCTACGCTTTTGTTATGTGGCAACAGCAACGAATAATATACATTGAGTAGCTGTCCTTGTATCTGTGGCCACATGATAGTCTTGTTCTCTAGTGGCGCAGGCGTTAATAGCAATAAATTTATATACCTGTATTTCTCCCCTTCCTCAACACCCAACCTCAACTCTATTACTATCACCACCACCTTCAATCGCAACTTGTCATATTTGTTATGTCTTCTCATCACACACTGTCCAACGGATCTGACACTGAATCTGATTTTGAACATATTTCGGAGGATGAATTCACTCTGGAGACCAATGCAGGGCCAACTGCTTCACTGCCATATGTACTGCCCTCCCTAGTTATACCTACCCCTACTCCACCAGCTTGTCAGAAAAGAATTGGGGAGGGAGCTCTTGGAGACTCAACCTTGCCACCGATAGTAGCTGAGAGTGTACTGAGGGTGGTGTGTGTGAAGCAACCAATGTATTTGAGTTGTTCCGAGTGAGGAACAACTCACTGGAACGTGTACTACTTATACAAATCAAACTGTATCTAATAATATGTACATGAGAGAAAACACTAATAATAGAAGATAACAAGTCTGGGTGTCTCGGTGACAGCGTGGAGGGATGTCGCCCATGTGACCAGATCTACCAGATTCCCCAATAGAGTCGGAAAATCTAACACAGCTGTGGATTCCCTTCCTGTTAATGCCAGGGTTCACATGCTGAGGAATGCAAGCCAAGTTGTGATAAATGGTGGTAATTTCCGCTGTACTGCTGGTTCAGTGTATGAGCTCATGGGCAATATCACCCCCCAAAGGGCCGAGCAGATTACACAGCTTACGAATTTGCCGGCATCTGCGTCTGTGGGTAGGGTGGTCACCTCATTTGGCAAGGGAATGTCTAACTCAATTATCAATGGAGCTGTTTTTGAAACCACAGCTGGAAGTTGTTACACCTTCAGCATGCCTAGCTATCATGATTCAGATGTCATAGATTCTGGTGAGAAAATTCAAACAGCACCTGAGCGGTACATTAATAATTTAATTCCTGCTAGATTATGACAGTGATTCATCGTCTATCCTGAATGACCTGGACTGTGAGATGGATGACTTCTTCCAAGTGAATGGCAAGTCAAGTGCTTTGCTGCCAAATGTACTGCCATCCCCAGTTATACCTACCCCTATGCTGCCAGCCACGGGTGCCTGTAGCACGGTCAATTTCTCTGTCGACATGCTGGGCAATACAAACCAAGCTGAGAAAATTGATAGTACTTTCCATAGTATTGGTGGTGGAAAGTTTGAGTTCACAGGTGATATCAACCCCCAGATTGTAGAGCGGCTTACAAAGATCATGGCAGGACATTGGTCTTCAGGTAGTGTGACAGGTTGGTTTGACAAGGGAATATCCAACTCAGTTCTCAATGTAGAAGGTGTTATGACTGTTGGAGGCTATTGCAGCATGACTGGCATAGTCATACCCATCAATTGCAGATGACATAGAGACTGGTGAGAGCATTGAAACAGCACCTGAGCAGTACATTGAATGATTTAATTCCTTCTAGATTATGATAGCGATCCATCGTCTATACAGAATGCCCTAGACACTGAGATGGATGAATTCTTCCAAGTCAGTGGCAATACCAATCAAAATTGGGAAGAAAATGTGAACAATGATGATTACTTTAGAATTCTTTGTTGGAAATACAAACCGTCTCGCACATTGCCCGTGCTTAAGCACCACTCGGTATTCCTAATATTGACCCACTTATTATTTAGACGAAGCTAGCAACGTATTTATTGCTCAGACTTGGTTACTTACATACAAATGATTTGTATGTTCAATTCTACTTCTAGTACATACTCCTTTTATTATTTCTACCAGTATATAAGACCTCTAGATAGCATAGAAACACCTCAGTCAATTCTTATCTGACTGAGGTGAGTTAGAACCTACTTACTTATTTCGTTTCACTCTTACTGATTAACTTCGTAGCTTTACCTTATTTTATTCCGTTAGGTATTGCTACATCTCAATAATATTAGTCAATTCTTATCTGACTGAGCTTTACCTTATTTTATTCCATTATTTTTCAATGACTGAGGGGCGGTATCTTCATCAATAATCGCTATAATAGATTCTGTGGTGTTTCACTGTTTCAGGTGTTTATCTTATTGTTTGCTATATTTCCCTAGTTAGTAGCCTCTCATATTGAACCTAAATAAGCATTGGTCTTGTATAAAATGAATCTTTTAAGGATTTTGATGCTTTGAGTCTAGTGCTGTTCCAGCCCGGCCTGAGGCCCTGAAGCCCTCCAAGCCGGGCCCTGCAAGCCCAAGCCAAGCCAGGCCTGCAACTTAGCCTGGGAGGGCTTTTGGCCCATGCCAGGCCCCGAAGCCCTGGCCTGAAGGAGCATTTGTTGAGCAGGAATAGCCATGAATGAAAGGATTTAATGATTACCTAAATACTCGAGAGGGCATTCCAGAAGGTATGGGCACAATTAAATGGTGGAGAGTATGTCTTTATAACATATTATTTCGTATTTTATGAACTAATATTCGTTTTAGTTGAATAGCACAAGATATCCAATTTAGGCATCTTTAGCACATGATTGCCTTGCAATTATGTCCTCCTCAGTGTCGAGCAGGCATGCATTCTATCAAGGCGGAATCACCATCAGAAAACATTGGAATTGCCTCAAAGGTGACATTATTGAGGCACCTCAGTGTCTGAAATATATGATTCGCATTGACCTTCTCTTCTGTGAACCAACCTTTGACAGAAATGAGTCAGATGATGAGATAAATGACAATTCTCTCGAGGAAAATGATGGATGGGATGGCTTTTTGGATGGTGACTCTGGTGATATTGATATATTAGACGTCGCTCTCTCAGAGGATAATATTTATCAGCATAATTTTAATTAACATCTCTTTTATGAATGTCCCATCTCTCTATGTCTATTTAAGTATGAAGCCCTGGCTCAAGCCAAGCCAGGCCCGAGCCAGGCCAAGGCCCTCAAATTTGGCCCGGCCTGCATATTTATAAAGCCTAAGCCCGCTGAAGCCGGGCCCGCACAGCACTATTTGAGTCATTCATCCCAAATCGTGCATTTTTGACTTGCTTTTGACGGTAGCCAATACTATGAGGTTGCATTTAGCACTGTTCTGTTAACCTGCAACTCTAACTTCAAATTCGACAAATATGCACACATATTTTGCATATATTGTCGTGTTAGTTGTTGGCAATTTCCGAACTCCGCAAGCAAAGCTTAACGAGCCACGACTTCCTTAACGGCACTTTGATGGAAAACTTCTGTAGACTAATAATGAGTATTAAGATTAAGAAATTTTGCAATTATTACTGGCATTATTGACGATTTAGTAGAGAAACAAAGGGAACCAGATGAGATTGTAAATAAATATCCACCTGCATGTGCATCAATGGGGTAGTGGTAACCTGGGTCGTTGCCAATTCTCTTGCAGTATTCGACCCGCCGGGGGTTCAATTCCCTCTTGATGCAATCGGCATTGTAAAAATTTGTTTTGCTAAGATTTAGCGGACACCGCGTGTATTTTCAAACTGCATGGTAAAATCATTACACTATTTGAAGCGTAGTTTGAGCTAATAATAATCCCAGTATGAGAAAATTTACATTGACATATCGTTCTAACTCGGCACTGAACTAGCAGCCTCTGTGTGCTTGAATTTGCGAATCCAAAGCTGGGTAATATGCATGACCTTAATGGAAGAGTATGTTTGCAAGTTTGATATCATGATATAGACCCCCAGCAAATGTTAGTGTTGTACGCGTAGGATATCTAAAATTTCAGGAGTGGTAGCCTTTATAAATGCATCGCCTTTTATAGGATTGGCCTCTGCACAACACATTAAAGAGGCTGCCTCCACCACAGTCGTCCATCATGTAAATATAAGATACCATTGTGCTGAGGCGCAATATTCAGACTGATTACATTGAATGATTTGGAAACTTTACCATGCATCTCGTTGTGGATGCATCTTTATTCCTTGGTACCGGCTTGCGGCCAAGGGATTTATGAACGGCGACAATGCTAGAATATTGAATCAATAGAGATTGGATAGAGGTATAGAGGGAAAGCTTTCAACTTCAACTCGATCCTCGACCAGTTTCAAGGGGCTCAAGATACTCGTAGTGTCTGAAACAGATTTTCGTGAGGCAATTCATCCATCCAGGACGAGCCTGTAAATGAATAAGTCCAGTGCCAAACAACAAACCCACTCAAAACCCCAGAGAGTCAGTACCTCCAGTTATCGTTGGCTTTGTAATCATCATGACTACGACTGGTGTATTGAAGTGACATCGACGATAAGTGGTATATAAACGTTATTTTATATATTAGAAGTATAGTTGATATAATACATGGAATCCAAAGCTTGAAATTCACTTTACTAAAATATATCTGAACTTGAAGATAGACTTTTCGACTAGATTGGCTTTCTCTTCATGCGTGCATTAAGCCATGGACAAGAAATCTATTTCAGGGAGAAGTACAGTAATTAGACCTTCCTGAACTTGGCCTAATCGATTACGGAAGCGGATTTTGAGAATTGTTTGCAACGTTGTGGTTTAGGTATACGCGAGAATCTTGATCGTCGGTGGTTGTAATAGCCCGTGGAAAGTCGTCGCTTGTTACCGTTGTGTAGAGATGGGTTTCGAGAGCCCGAAGGTCACATGTTTAGGGTGATACTGGCAGCTTCTTGTCCTTTTGCGCGGGTTCTGAGTTTCAGAATTAACATACTCATGTTGAGGAAGACGATATGCAATACACACCAGAAGATCGCCATTCAGAAATCCCTTAAGAGGCTACGATCATCTTTTGCATTTTGATATCAGGATGGTAAATTGCTCTAGAGTGACAACATTCCAGATCTTGGAGGACTGGTAAGGCCTAGGACGAATCCCGGAAGATTGCGGAAATATTGAGGTCTATTTGCCTGGATGATACCTCAAGAAGCACGGGGCTAGAGAATTGCATGTTGTGAGCGCTTAGGCCCGTCCTTCTGTGATTAAAATCTGGAGAGCTCCAGGCCAGTGCTTGTTATGTTGTGTGACTCCTTGTGTTAACGTTCTGTGTTAACGTTCCACTGTCTCAGGTATGGCATTCGGGCCGAGGTAGCTTTGGTCTGAGACAAACTATATGGACTCATCCTCCAGGTAAACAATCTTTTTCCATGAGGTATTTAGATACGTGAGGGGCAATAATGAAGGAAATTTGGTTTCGGCCAGCAAGGGCAGGGAGGAAGGAAGTGGGAAGAAAACTGAAAAAGTACTTTCCGCACAGCCACCTCCCAC
>JASFCW010000304.1:0-13169 GCA_036936985.1 Crucibulum cyathiforme
CGAGTGGTGAAGTGAGTCAAAAGTGCGGAGTTGTATGTGAGTGGTGCGGAGTTCGTGATAGCATGCGGAGTTTGTGTTAAGAGGCATGGATATAACAAATTCTATCACCAATGGGGGTGACAGTGTCTCGAAGGTGCCTGCTTTGTCAGGGGGAAGGGGAACACCTGTGGGATCCATTTTACAATCCAAATGCTCATAATTGGTCTCCTATGTATATTTGCTTTCCGATGTGAAGTCTTTGTCGGAGGACTGTAGGGCAGATAGGAATGTCATTTGGATCGTAGGATTCCTTGGATTTGGGGTATTTGGGAGTGGGGAGTCGTTCGGGTGTGGGGGTGTGGTTGAAAAGGATAATGGGGATTTTAGGAGATTCCTCCTTCTTGATTACTACGTTAATGGGTGTAGTGGTACGGTGTGTGTGTTTGGGTGGTGTAGAGATGTAGGGTGGGATGATGTGGATGGTACAGTTGTGGAGAGTGTGAGCAGTCTGGGATCTGGTAACAGGCATATACAATTCTGTGCTAAACTGTGAAGTGTAGCTTCTCACTGTTGACCAACAGTGGACCTTTCAAACAGAATAGTAGGGAGACTCGAATAAGAGACCACTTTCTTGAGATACGAAACTAGTGTCTTCTTCTCTTCCAAAAGACCACTAGCAGATTGTACTGTCTCCGAGGATAGAGTACACTCCCTTGACAATCAACTACAATGAGACAGGCTCAATGTTTCTCGATGTTGTGTTGTCTGGTTCGATTTACACAACATTCTCTGTTCTGCAAGCTGAGATGATAACAAAAAGGGATTTAAAAAGTAGGGGAGGATGAGTGATGATGAACGGGGAGTAAGAGATACATAGCAGGGTCAAAGGTTCTAGGTAGTATGTGAATCAAGGTTGGTGGAGGGAAGTCTTTAGCTTTTGTCAGGCACATCAACACTACTCTTGCAAACTACAAACTTAGAGAGAGAGATGAGAGGAGAGGTATGAGTGCAATAGTATTGGCGGTAAGAAACGACCAGCTAAAGACTACTGAATACAAACAAACTACTACTACTATATATACTAAGAAACACATTCATAAAGAGTCATGTTATGGGTGAGTCAAGACATGTGTACTACGTGTGTATTTAATATTACTGACTGTGCACTGCGGCTGTGTACTGCGACATATGTTACAAGTATGTATATACTAAAAATAGAATGAATGAAATATGTACTACTACTGTGTGTTATCCTCATGTGTCAACATGAGTTGGCTTTGTTTGGTTTTGTTGATGAAATTATAAGAAACTGTTCAGTAATTAGAAAAGAAAAGGAAAATAATAATCAAAATGAGCGTTCATGACAGGGTTGGTCCTAAAAGCTCAGACTACTCTGAGGTCCTGTGGTTTGTGCTACTCAGACCCCAAGGACCTTTTCCTGAGTCTGAGCTAATTATAATTAATTTAATTATTAACAGAACATGTAAAATTTTTATAGAATCAAGTACTTCATCAATTATTCTCAAATTTTCAGGGATGATGTATTTACATGTGAAGTACATGATCATATTTTTCATTCTATTTCAAATGACTTAGCAACTGTTTAGTGGGTACAAAACTGATATTTTTGAAGTAATTGCCTTCTTACTGGCTCATTGAATCATATAATCTCATTTTTGGGGGGAAATCCAAAATCAGCAAATGAATATTATTGAACTGTTTAAATATATGATAAATTGACAAACACAAGCTATTTGTGTGTTGAACCTTTTTGTACCCATGTAGCTTCAAGAGCATGGAACTCATAGAAAGATGTAACTCAACTTGTTGTGGATAGTTAATCAATTATAGAGTAACTAATTTCATGTGCCAAACACACTGTAATTCAGCTCTTTTGAATGTCTTAGCTCCAAATTTAGTTATAGTTGATAAAAGCAGCTATGAAAGACACTATTATAAATGGCATTCAATATGTAGGTATTTTATATTATACTTATGATTTTTTCACATGAGTCTGAGTTGGAGTCTGAGCTGAGATAAAATAAAAATGAATGAAGATTTAAAACCAACCAAAGACATACAAATAACCAAAATTTTGATTTTCTATTTTATGTGCTTTATTAGAGTATATAAAGGGTTACAATGCTATTAATCAATAGAAATCAACAATTCCAAAGACTTGTGACTTGGACAGTATTTTGTGATTTACAGATGCAATTCTTATCTATTTTCAATGCAAACAACAAGTTTATATTTTTATTAACAGACTCTACAATTTGAAATATAAACAAATATTTGCACATGACAAATTTCTCCAATACAATCTGGCATATTAATAGAAGCAAATAAGATCAAGTAGAAATAAATGAAAACTGTTTCATTAATGGAACCAAATAAGTCAGAACAGGAGCAAATAAGAGCTGTTATACCAATACTGGTTAGTACAATCTATTTTGTATTTACCTGATTCCATGTTGGGTCCAAGCTAGCTGAGATAAAAAGACTTCAAAAATTTGAATTGAATTTTGATGTGAGGTCAAAGTCTGATCAGGTCTGACCTAAGTCTGATCAGGCCATGTGGGAGAGTGTAAAGTATTGAAAATTTGAATTGAATTTTGGAAATAAGGTCAAAGTCCAAGCAGGTCCTAGGAGGTCTGATCTAAGTCTGAGTGGTCTGTCAGACTGCTTGGAGTCTGATCAGACCAGGTGGAGGAGTGTAAAGTACTGTGTGAATGGGAGGTGCCAGATGGGGAGCAGGGTGCAGGTTACAGTGTTGTTGGCCATGTTGCACAGTGGGAGTTGACTTATATATCTATTAGATATATTTCTAATATAATCTGTATATCTTCCATTATATAATCTCAATTTCTTCCATAGATATATTTAAAATATGTCTTATATTATATCAAAATATTGTTCATAATATCTTCTATATATATCTGGTCAATAATATTTTGAATGCAATCCAAATGTTCACATGGTTTATATTTTGATGGTATTTAAAATATTCTTAGATTATCCCCAAGAGGAGCCATCAGTATTATTCAAAATATCTTCAAATTATCCCCAAAAGGATAGATAAAAAATCCACCATTGTCCCCTCTACCACTGTTGATGGCTGTCCTGTGGTGTCCATCCTCACACCCTTTACTGAAACAGGACAAGATCAGATATCTCTGGAAATTCTATTTTTATCTCAATGACTCAAGACTTTCAACAACATTCCCATCAGTGGGCTTGACACTGTGCTCATTGTCATCCACAGTGAGCACATATATCTCACTTTAAAGTTAGTATAAGATATCAATCAATTAATTAAAAATGGAGTAGTTAGTAAAAAAAATTCTAATTCTATTGATACAATAATATCTTACTATTAAATTCGAGGTTAAGGATACATTTATATCTTACTTATCTCACTTCACTCTCTCACCCATCCTTAGTGATATCCTTGCATACTTAGATATAAAAAATATATTATTTTGTTAACTATCATACAAGGTGAAATAAAATTATAAACAAAAGGGGTATGAGAGGGTGAGGGTGGTGAGGGCAGCACCAGTGGGTGTTTGTGACCCTGCTGGCCATTAAAAATGGAGGGGTGGCTGGGGTGCACACATGTTGGAGAAGGTGTGGGTGTGTAAAGTGTGCATGCATAGAAGAAGGAAAGGCAGGTGTGTGGAGTGCACACACATCTTTGGTCAAAGGAAGAAGGGCAAGTAGAGGGGCACATGTATGTGAAAGGAGAAGGATGAGTGGCTTGGGCATGCACACATTGAAAGAAGAAAGCATGTGTGGCTGTACAGCATGACCCCAGGTTGGAGGAGGTGGGGGTGACATGTGTGCACTTCATCCTTGTCACTCTCTCCTCTGCTGTCCTCTTGCTCTTGTCTTTGTCCTCACTCACCTCCTTGTCCCACCTCTTCTCTTTACCTTGCTCTCTCACAGTGGGAGTTGACTTATATATCTGTTAGATATATTTAAAACATAACTTTTATAACTTCCATTATATAATCTGAATTTCTTCTGTGGATATATTTAAAATATATTTTATATTATATCAAAATATTGTTCATTATATCTTCTATATATATCCAATCGATAATATTTTGATGGTATTTAAAATATTCTCAAATTATCACTGAGAGGAGTCACCAGTATTATTCAAAATATCTTCAAATTATCCCCCAAGAGGATAGATAAAAAGCCTACCATTGTCACCTCTGCCACTGTTGATGGCCATCCTGTAGTGCCTTTCCTTCCCCTAACCTCACCACTCATGACCTTTATTGAAAGAGGACAAGATTGGATATCTCTGGAAATTCCATTTTTATATCAATGACTCAACACTGTCAACAACAGTCTCATCAGTGATCTTGACATTATGCTCATCATCATCCACAGTGAGTGTGTATATCTCACTTTAAAATTAGTATAAAACATCAATCAATTAATTAAAAATGAAGTAGTTAGTAAAACAAATTCTACTCTATTGATTCAATAATATCTTACTATTAAATTCAAGGTTAAGGGTACATGTGCATTTTACTTACCTTACTTTACTCTCTCACCCATCCTTAATAATATCCTTGTATACTTAGATATAACAAATGTATTATTTCATCAACTATCATACAAGGTGAAATAAAATTACAAACAAAAGGTATGGGAGAGTGAGGGTGGCAAGGGCAGCACCAGTGGGTGTTTGTGACCCTGCTGGCCATTAAAGGAGGAGAGTTGGATGAGGTGCACACATATTGAAAGAGGAGGTGTGGGTGTGTAAAGTGCACACACATAGAAGGAGGAAGGGTGAGTGTGCAGAGTGCACATGCATCATTGGTCAAAGGAGGAAGGGCAGGTGGGAGGGGTATATGCATGTCAAAGGAGAAGGGATGAGTGGCTGGGACACATGCATGTCAAAAGAAGAAAGTGTAGGTGGCCAGGCAGCATGACTCCAGGATATGTGTGTGCTTCATCCTCATCACCCTCTCCTCTGTTGTCCTCTCCTTGTCTTTTTCCTCACTCTCCTCCTTGTCCCACCCTCTCCTATTCATCCTCATCCTTACTCTCCTCCTTGTTCTGCCCTCTCTTGTTACATAGTGGAGTGGACTAGAGGTGTGCAGGAAAATGTTGGCAGGAGTGTGTGAAAAGATTGGACAGACTTGGCTTCAGCTTATGTGCTGTGCCCTTTGCAATCTATCTGGGTGTCCTGGATTTTTCAAGAGATCAGGTAATGAAGTTTCAGAGATGTAGCAAAAGCACAAGGCCTAAGACTACAAGGGCAGATAAGGTGGAACAAGTGCAGAAGAAGTCAGGAGTATAGAACATATATGATTTCCAAACTGAAGTATTTATACTAACTAAACTAATTGTCCATATAAATGGGGATTGGAAATAAGACATGAGATATAAGACACAATGTCAAAGTAAGACATAATAAAGGAGGTGGAATAATGTGTGTAAGAATGTGGAAGAAAGGATCATGTGATAATACTAATTGGATAGCCAGAGCTTTGAAATTGCCTAAAGTGCCTTGTGCATTACTGCCAAATGGTCCTTTGCATTACCACTAAGAGGTCCTTTGCATTTACAGCAAAACATCCTTTGCATTTACTGTAAAATGTCATTTGCATTGAAATCATACATATACCTACCTGTAGTGCAGTATCTGAGTTGCAGGAATACAGCTACTCACCTCTATGTTAGCCCAGCTGCTGAAGATATTCAGCTACTCCCTCCTATATTATCTCAGCTGCAGATATTCAGCTACTCATTCTACTCTGTGAGTGGCAGAAATTCAGCTACTCAATCTACTCTGTGAGTTGCTGAAATTCAGCTACTCATTCTAATCTGTGAGTTGCACAATTTCAGCTACCCATTCTAATCTGTGAGTTGCCCAAATTCAGCTACTCATTCCATCTCTGAGTTGCAGAAGTTCAGCTACTCTTCTCTATAATATCTGAATCATACATCTTCAACTACTCTCCTCCATCATATCTGAGTTGCAAAAACTAACTAATCTGATAATATTTAAATTATGAAAAATATACAGCACACAGTATTATGTGCATCAAAATTGCCTTTCTGCACTGTTGGCTTCTCAAAATGTGGCTTTATCATCTTGTCCTCTGTTCTGATGCACCAAATTGTGTACTGGTGCCTGTTGTGGCAGTGCAGGGGCAGATAAGATAGGAAACATTAAATAGTGATGCAGTAGATTAGACAGCTGAGACACCTGGTGGCTGTGCAAGCTAAATAGTCAACCTGAGTCTCTGGCAGAATAATATATAGAAGAACTATCATCCCAGCTGGTCTGACTGTTTGGGGCCACCCCACCCCACTCCACCATTATGCTATTAAATAACCAGTGACTTTCCAAGAAAAGGTGTGTAAGCCTCTTACCATGTTAAGCTACTTTCCATATTAGGGCTACATTGTTCAAGGGGCACTTTCCTTCCTTCTTGCCTTCTTCCTACTTCCCTCCTTCCTCCTTCCTTCCTCCTTCCTTCCTTCCTCCATCCCTCCTCCCTCCCCTCCTTATTCCCTCACATCTCCTGACACCATCTCAGTTTGACATTGCTATTATACAAGTCCATGTGCCCCTCCCTACAAGAGGATGTGGGCTGGTCTTCTGCTCCCTTAGTCTCCCCTGTAGTCTCTTACTCCCTCATTACTGCCACTGCCTCCCCTGGCCCTCAAATCACTGACATCAAAAAGCAAGTTTTCTTCCTTTCCCATATACTTCCCTCACCAATCTTTGTTGTCACCGAACCCATTGAACCTGTAGGATACCCTTAGATGTGAGGGTTGGTGAGAGATGGCACAGATGGATAGGACATCCACCAAGATTGAATAAGGAGACAAATGGGTGAGTAAGCCAGAGGGAGGGGTGTGGATTGGGATAGAGGTGGTGCAGGTGAATACAACATCTGCCTATTGTTGGATATGGCAGTGAGCAGGTGAGCAAGCTAGAATGAGGGGGGACAGTCAGAGTCAGAGGTGCTGCAGTTGAATACAACATCTGCCCATTGTTGGATAGGGTGGTGAGCAAGAGAGCAAGTGAGAATAAGTGGACAGGATGGAGATGGAAATAGTGCTGTTGAAAGGATGTCCACTGATTGTTTGGATAATGAGGTGAGTGGGTGAGCCAGCCAGAAGTGGGGCTGGGATGGGGTGAGAAAGCCAGAAGGAAGGGCAGGGAGGTATGTGATGTCCAAGATAATGAAATTAGCCAGATGAGCCACTGTGAGAAGGGAGTGTGCATGTCTAGAACATCTAGTATACAGTGGTGGGAAAGTGAGAGGCAAGAAGGGTAGGATAGGATGTCTCAGGCTCATATGATGGAAAGGAGAAAGCAAGTGAGCAAGCAAGAAGCAAGGGTGGGGTGCAAGGTGCACATTGATCTGTGGTTGAGCAAGGTGTAGATATGGGGACATCCTCTCATAGGATACAGCTAGTGAGAATTTGAACTAGTGAAGTAAAAACATTGTATATATGTTACATACTATTGTATTTTGTACTTGTAATAAATTCCTCACCCACCATCACACCAGGCCAAAGAAACAAAAAAAGAATGAAGTTACATAACAGTAGACAAATGCTGTGAGTTAGTAATCATACACTATGCATGGCCATGGGATATTCACAATAATCTTTGAGCATTGTCATATCTCCATAAGCATCCAATGATTCTTTAACCCACTCCTCTTCAGTAATAATATCACAGCAATTTGCTGAACAAACAAGTGTGCCCTTTGGTGTTGTGTAAAGACATTGAATGATCTAAAAATAAGGAATTAAACTATGCATATTATATTGAATACTCACATCCTCCCCTGCAAAACCTTTGTATAAACAATGAACAACTGCTTTCCACCAAGTCATGTACTCTCCTTTCTTTTGTACTCAGATTGCTTCACATAGCTATCAACCAGTCATAAGATAAAGTCACATTTAGAAGGTTAACTGGACTGATGACAAGATATGGGAGTCCATAGTTATTCAGACTGCAGGATGATTGCAGGGTCCAGCTAGGGTTGATCTATATTTGAATCAAATTAGAGCTACTTTACCAGAGATAGCTGTATACACTTACCCATTTCCTGACTGCTTTTCTCTTTCTGACTGCATGATTAACCATTAGGATATAGTATGTAGCATGCAGGATGGAATGCACTTGGAATTGATTAAATTGTTAGTAGCTGGATAGATGAACTAGCCTTAGCAAATTACCTTTAGATTTCAATGAGCACAAATGTGTACATGCAACAATTCAAGTAAACAGATCTCTGGTGAGTGTATTGGAGATTAACAAGATCATTGTGAGTAATTTGATGGCATTATTACAGGAGTAAGGAAATATTACATGATAATAGCAAGTTATAACTACATATTAATACTTTTTGTTTAGGACCAGGCTTTATGTTGACATCCTTGGTTGCAGTTGACTCTTGTTCTATGCTAAGATTGGTGAATTTAAATAACAAATGAGTTCACATGTATGCATGTGTGAAGACAGCTGCAAAACAGTTGAAGTACATGATGAGTGAAGTCAAGAGAGGTTATGTTGAGACTCCTGTGTTAAATTTTCCTGTCATTGATTTCAATGCTATATATGATTTATTTTTAAACTCTCCTTACATTTTGATCTGTTAATTGATACAATGATCTGAGAATCAATTTCCGAACCAGATATCTTATATTTTGTTGTACTCTGTTTATATTGACATTCAACTACACCTAAAGCACTTATAAAGTAACTTTTCAGCTGTAGACATGTCTTTTCTCTACAGCCTGAATATGAATACAGTCCCAAATGATGAAGAATAACTTAGTGTAGATGATAGATCTTTCCTGGAGCCCAGCAGTTGGTGGGAATTGGATGTAATTCACACATGCCAGATTGCCATATATGTGGCCATAATATGGTTGCATACAGCCTGTATTTCTGCAGTGAAACACATTCAAACAACTTGTCTTGCTCATGTCTGAGCATGTGTGTCACATGCATCATACTGACACAACCTGCCCTCAACTTAACAGAATCATTTATATAGGTTAGTGTACCTCTCTAAGACACTTCTTCTTCTTCTCATGTAGATAATAGTATGTAGCATTACAGGAAAACAATGAGATAGAAATGGTGAAACAGTGAAATACTAATTGGAAGTTGTATCAGTAAGTAAATAGTTGTTACCAAGTTAGCCAAGTGCATCAAGATATGGATAAGCATCTGAATGGTGACAATCTAGATCAGTATTAAACAAGCATGAAGATAACAATAGTATCAGTAAGTAAAACTTCATTAATGAAGAAAGGAAGCAGCTCACCTCAATTCTCTCTCTACTACCATGTGCTGCTTCCCAGATTGGAGGTAAGTTATCTACTCAGTCCAGAAGAACTTAGTGTAGTTGAAATATTAATGGCACAGAAAACCATGATGCACATGAACACTTGTAAATGAACAAGTGTCCTGGGATTGTTGGATGAAGCCATTGCCCATATTACAAGCATGTGCCAATGACACTATGGTTGTTACTGTGAATATGTACATAAGTCCAAATGTTATTGATATCCATACCATGTATAGATATGATAACTAAGTTGTTGAGCTAATGAAGGTCCTTTCAGCAGGCCTCATCATTGCTGGATATATCCATATACTTCACATTTCCCCTTGCCTTAGAACCACTGCTATCCACCTCAAAGTCATCAGCTTTGTCCACCTCTGAGTCATCAGCTTCATCTACCTCTGAGTCATCAGCTTCATCCACCTTTGAGTCATTAGCTTTGCCAACCTCCAGTGACAGAAGCTGTGGTGCATCCAATGCTGTTATGTTCATACCATGCTTCAAGACCAGATCCATGGAGGCATTGTGATATTGGTGCTCTTATCATCTTCCAATACTCATTTGACCCAAACTCACCCATGAAATACAACTCCTCAAGAGACAAACCCCAGAACCTCATTGTGTTCTGAGTCACAAATGCCCACACCTGTGGCACTGTCAAGATTATGATAATGAGGTCAGAGATATACAGTCAGAGGTTCAGATGATTGGAGATTCAGAATGAAGTCAAAGAGTGGAAGGGACTTGGCTTCAGCTTATATGCTGTGCTCTTCACAATCTGTTCAGTTGTCCCTAATTTCAGATAATGATCAGGGATATGTTCAGGATCGGGGAATTAGGCAGGGTGAAGTACTGAAGGACCTGAAGTCCAACAGCAAGGGCAAGTAGGAGAGAAGCAGGGTCAGATAATCAGGTCTGAGTCGGAGTTGGATGGTTGAGTGAATAACATTAATATTCAAACTGAAGTTCATAGTCATAAAATGAGAGGCATTTATACTAAATAAACTAATTGTTCTGATAAACCTGGATTCAAAGTGACATGAGACAAATGAAACAGGAAGGACAATAAAGTTGGGGATAAAAGATAGTAGGGAAATCAGAGATATAGATCAGATGATAATAACTAATTGTTCAGTGAGGTATTTATAGATAAAAAGAAACACATCAAGGTATAAAAAGATTTAGTATTGTTGAATCAGAGAAAGTTGTGTGAATAGGATCAGGGAAATCAGGAGTTCAATGATCTGATTTCAGGATGTGACAGGCACCCACAATTCATTATCCTTCAAAGCAACCAAACCCCTAACCATCAGATCCAGATCTTTCAATGTTATGCTCCATGTTTTGAAACAGAAGAACTCAAAGAGAGCACTCTCCTCATTCCACCTGCAATGAAAGAAACCTTCCACTGGTGATTTTAGGGGAGCAAAGGCCCCCCCTTCCACAATGATGCCACCCTCTCCATCAGATTCATCAATCTTCAGTGCATTATCTTTAATGATGCAGTTTTCCAATGATATTGGCATTTTGTATCTCCCAACCTTGATGACAGAGCAGCCTTCACTAGTGCTCACAATGTAGTTGCTGCCTCTGGACAAAGGTCCTGAATTGCATGAAGCTTGAGAGCCAATGACATATCCAGCTTTCCAGTGAGAATAAATGCTTTCAATGCACTCTGAGCCTTGCCTATGACAAGAATGGAGGTCAGTGCATGTTCATTTCTGATCATAGAGCTCACATATGCCTCCATTCCATCTTCTCTTTACTGTCCAAGCCACTCCACTGCCGTTGTGCACTGCTCTCTCCTTTAGACATTTTAGATTTGTCCCCTGCTTTTGCTTCTGCAGGCATCAACCCCATTCTTCTACACTTTGACAATGGCTTGTCATGGTCATCATCACTATCATCTCCAGGTTCTGCACCACTCAAACCCACTGAAGCAACATATCCATCGAGCTGTGCTCTTAAGCTCTAACCTTCCAACTATCACCTCTACTGAGTCTGCCCACTGCTCTTCATCCTCTACCAAAACCTTTCCCTTCCTCTCACTGGCACTGCTCTTATCAACCTTTTGCTCTAGAGCCTTGATCTCTGTGAATATAGGAAGTGTTTTGTTGTCCTTGACTTCCTCATTTATGTTGCACAAGCCCTCCTCCTAAAGCACCTTTGACTTTGACTTCAGGCCCTCTATCTCTCCCTTCTTCATTGCTAAGACTACTGAAAGCTGTTCCAGACCCTTGTCAGACATATTCTCCCACTTCTGAGCCACTCTGGATTGACTTTAATAACCTCACCTGCTGCTTCTCAGCCATACTTAATGCCTCCTCAATCACTTGAAGAGTGTCTTTCCAAATTACCTCCTAGTTCTTCCTTGGCTCAGCCTTCAATGCTAAGGCTTCCTTTAGAACTTTGTAATAGGCATCCTTCTTGAAATTAATCCCCCTTTCCCTTCCTCCCCAGTCCTGGGTTTTCAGAATCTGTGCTTTGAGAGAGGCAGCTGTAGCCATGTCAATGTTGCTCATATCCTCAGATTCAACAGAAGAAGCAGCTTTGTTGTTCAAACACTGTGCTGCAAGAGTGGCAGAAGCAGCTGTTGGTCAAATGGTATTGGAATGCTCAGATTCTGGAGCATCCAATACAGCAGCAACAGTCTCAATGGCCTTTGAATGCACTACAAGAATGGCAGTAGCAGCCAGCAGGTTCAGTGTCATTAGAATGCTCAGATTCTGGAACATCCAATGCAGCAGGAACTGTTTTGGATTCTAGGACATGGGAGGCTTTGTGGTCCTTCAGATGCTGCATTTCAAAATCCATGGTGACAGCAGCTCTTTCATCATTCGAACACTGCATTTCAAGACTAGCAGAAGAAGTGGCTTCAATGTCTAGAACTTCTTTGGTTGGGGCTCCATGGATATTTATGAACATTGTGTCATTCTGTGGGTCATCCTGTGGGGTATTTCTCCTCTGAGATAGTTCTGTGTACATATTGTCCTCTGGACCAGTGATCTGAGCTATACATCACTTCCTGGCATGAGTTCACAAAAAGATATAATTTTCATCTGCTCCACATACCTTCATTGACCCCTGGACTCATTAAAACAGTCCCCTTGACAGTAGGGTGTCCTGCTGCTGCATTCTGTGTCATTCAAAATACTCAATTTTGAAATAAGTAAGGCTCACTCATTTTTCTCAGGTTATTCAACCCAAGTTCAGCATTTGCAAGTGCAGTTCTTGCCTTTGTAATCACCCCCTTGGCTGCTGACAACTTTTCTAGTAAGTAGATGTAATAATGTCAGCACTATGATGCAACCATACAAAAATTCCACTTACTAGTCTCTCATCCAGCCTGCTGAGTATCTGCCAGCACCTCCATATCCTCTTTTTCTTTGATTTTCTGCTTGATTAATTCTTTCATCCTTACAACCAAATCTTTGGCATCCTTCAATTCTACAAATTCTGAGCAGGTATGTGCTGCAGCCTGAGCATGCATGTAAGAAGTCAATTAAACTCACACTGGTTCATATCCATAGTTGTATTATTCAGAGAGAGTTCAATGTAAATAGCAAGTTACAGTTGATAGAGCTAGATTGGACTAAATATATTTCAATGTGGTTTGTCAGCACATAATTTTCTTGCTATTGAGAATCTACATCATTCTTAATTCACAAGTCCATTAGTAATGATCTTAACATGTATCATTTGTCGGAGATTTCCCACACGCATTCCAACGCATTGGAACGCCCTGTAACGCCCTTAATGCCGTGGGGGCATTGTACTGCGTTGTGGCGAAACACAAAAAGCGTTAGAACGCTTGATGTAGCGCCCGTTGTAGCCGACGTT
>JASFCW010000305.1:0-13131 GCA_036936985.1 Crucibulum cyathiforme
TCTTCAGTGCTGATATTGCTGCTGCCATCATTCTCCTTGTTGGCACTAACCTCACTATTAGCTTGATCCTGGTCTTCAGTGCTGACATTGCTGATGGCATCATCCTCCTTGTTGGTGCCAGTGCTGTCCTCACTATCAGTTTGGGGCTGGTCAGATTGACGCTGACAAGTAACAGCCACCTCACTGCTAGGAGCAGCAGTGAGAAGGCTGCTGACAGCCGCATGGATACGTTTAGGGGGGGGCAATGGTTGTCCCCTCAGTAACAAGCACTTGCTCAGTTCTGAAGGCATTAGCAAGCAGGTGGCTGAGCATAAACAAACATACTTTGTAAGTTGTAATGGAGCAGGTTCTGCTGAATCTTCATTTGCATACTGTGTGGCTGTTTTTTTCTTGCTGTAGCATAGCAAAAAATAAAATAAGTAAATAAAAATAAAATATTGCAACACACTTGGATACTTTTCTACCACCTTGTTGCTTTTTCTTTCCATCAATTCCCATTCCTGCTTCCTTGTTTGTCTTTCCAATCACCACCTCTACTTTTGATGCCTTTGTAGTCCTACCTTTTTTCACTGTTGGTTGCACAGATGCATCAGCATCTGATGTGTTGTGCTTGCAGCTTGAAACAGCAGTGATGGTAGCTGATTCCCTTGATCTCATGACTCGGTCAGTAGCCAATGCACTATGTGTGGTTTGGGTGACCATGGCTTTGCTGGATGTGAGGTGATGAGGAACAGTTGTTGTAGATAATGGTAGTGTTGATGAAAACAGAGCCACTTGCAATGTTTGGCAGCATCATTGAACAAAGTGCACAGCCACCAGTGGCTGCCAACATACATACCAGAGTAGTGAAGTGATGATACATACTTAAGTGCTTATACATAAAAGATGGGGGGGAGGGGAAGAAGGTTATGTTATTGTTCTATCTAATACATGAATACTACAAAAAAAGAAAACTAAAACTGTGCTAGTGCCTCTGTAGCTACTCATCAACAGTGTTGCAGTGATGCCCTTCCTCATGTCGCCATCCCTCTTCCTTGCCCTTCCAGTGGTGATGTGGCAAGTGGCATGGTGAGTGGTGTGGATACTTGTATTCACTGGCCCACATCTCACTTCACAAGGAGGGGCACACAGTGACTGTACCTGTAAATTAGTAAATAAATGATTAAAACAAAATTTACTTACTTTTGCTGTTGTCGTTGGTCATTGAAGTATGCAAACCGTGGTGGAGTGGACAAAGAAATGTTTGGCAGGCTATAGCTTCACTAAACAAAGTGCACAGCCCGCATTGAGGGTGGGCTGTGGTTGGATACGGTGGTGGGGGCCATGCTTGCATCAAACGTGGGGGTGGGGGTGGTGGGGGCTGCACTTGCATTAAACGTGGAGGTGGGGATGATGATGGTGGTGGTGGTGGTGGGCTGCAGTCAGATTGATGGTGGTGGTGGCAATTTGTGGCTGTGCTTGCATCAAATATGGAGTTGGAAGTGAGGGTGGTGGGGGCTGCACCTGCGTCGAACATGGAGATGGGGGTGGTGACAGTGGTGGTGGGCTGTGGTTGGATTGACAGTGTGGCTGTTGGTGGCCATGCTCACATTGAATGTGGAGGTGAAGGTGGGGGTGATGGGGGGTGCACTTGCATTGAAGGTTGAAGTGGGGGTGGTTGGGGATGCACTCTCATTAAACATGGAAGTAGGGTGGTGGGGGCTGCACTTGTGTCAAACATTGAGGTGATGGTGGTGACAATGGTGGTGGGCTGTGGTTGGATTGATGGTGTGGCTGTTGGTGGCCGTGCTTGCATTGAATGTGGAGGTGAAGGTGGGGTTGATGGGGTGTGCACTTGCATCAAAGGTTGAAGTGGGGTGGTTGGGGATGCACTTGTGTCAAACGTGGAAGTAGGGTGGTGGGGGCTATGCTTGTGTCGAACATGGAGGTGATGGTGGTGATGGTGGTGGTGGGCTGCAGTTGGATTGACGATGGTGATGGCCATTGGTGGCCATGCTTGTGTCAAACATAGAAGCAGGGGTGGTGGCAGTGGTGGGGCTGTGGTTGGATTAATGGTGGTGGTGGCTGTTGGTGGTCATACTCACATGGAACATGGAGGTGGGGGTAGTGATGGTGGTGGTGGGCTGCGGTTGGAGTGATGGCGGTGGTGGCTATTGGTGGCCATGCTCGTGTCAAATGTGGAGGTGGGGATAGTGACAGTGGTGGGGGCTGTGGTTGGATTGATGGCAGTGGTGGCTGTTGGTGGTCATGCTCACATTGAATGTGGAGGTGGAGGTGGTGAGGGTGGTGGGCTGCAGTTGAATTGACAGTGGTATGAGTTGTGGTGGCTGTGCTCATGTTGAACATTGAATGTGGAGGTGGGGGTGGTGGCAGCTTTGCTCGCATTGAAGATTGGGTGAGAGTGGGTGAAGGTGGAGGTAGAAATGATGACTTACATGTTAGGGGTGGAGGAAGGCATTGAAGCCAGTGGTGGGGTAGGGCTGCGCCTGGGTTAAGTGTGGTGGTGGTCATGCTCACATTGAAGGTGGGTGTGCAAATTATGACCTATACATTTGGGGCAGAGGAGGGCATCTTCCCTAATCTCCTCTCCTCGTGTTGACCTATCCACCACCTACTCACCTGTAGCTGTTTGTACATATTCCTACATTTGTGCTGCACATTCATGGCATTTGTGGTGAGGTCAAGCAAACACCTGCCCACATCTCTATTTGCAAGGAGGGACACATGATGTGGTGGCTCTGTATTGAATAAAAATGAGTAAATAGATAATAAAACAAACAAATGAACATTTACCTTGTTGCAGGGGCGGTGGGTGGTTGAATGTAGGGCTGCCAACTGTAACCATACAATACAGTTATACGGGTGCCATATTATGGTAACAGGAACCATACCGTCAGTGATTATTTGAAGTTGCTGACAGTATGGGTAGCACCCGTTTTAGACCCGTTGACAGCCCGTGTACAACCTTTTTGGTACTTAAAACAAGAGGGCAGTTGTCTAGTGTAAACACCAGACAGCCAAGAATTATTAGCAAAGAGCAATGAGAGGCACCTGCCTGGTGGAGATATCAAGCAGGTGGGTTGAAAGGAACAAGCAATGCTGTGACACAATGTGTGTCATCACACATTGTTTGCATATTGTTTGACATCAATCGCCAAATGAAACAATGAGCAAGTTGCCGGCCAAATGAAATGATGCACTAAAAGGACATCACTTGCAAATCACTTATTCAATACATTTAATCCACAAGGTATACTTTTAGTATATGTGTGACTTAATAGTATACTTAATTTAAAAGTAAATAAATTTAAGACCTACCCGTATGACCTGTATACTATATTATGGCTGTAAATGCTACCATATCGTACTGTCAGAGCTTTGAAAATTTGCTGTATGGTATAGGTTACGGTATGGGTCCATACCATATACAGTACAGTTGGCAGCCCTAGTTGAATGGCAGAGCATGAGTGATGACTGAGTGCTCGGCAGTTTGCAGGCACTGGCTTTTCAGCATTTGAGAGGTTCTGAGGCTAACCTGCTTATAAATTTGTTTGTCAGCACATCCAGGGTTAAAAGGCCGCTCTCTTTTTATGTAGAGAGAGATACAAATCCTAACACCACACCATGTAAAATTGAAAAAAATGATTAACCCAGTGGTTGTTTTTTTTGAAAAAAAAAAATATATAACTAATAATTTAATAATTTAATAAATTACGATGAGCATGGACTGCTTGGAGTCTGATTAAGTCCAAGTAGGTCAGACCACAGGACCCTCCGAGCAGTCTGACCTTTTTCTCAGACTCAGCTCAGACCAGCTTGGACCTTTGGAGTGATTTAAAGGGTAATGTATATGAAATTCCCATGCTCGGACCTCCGAGGACCTCCGAGGACAGTCCGATTGGAACAGGTGGGGGAGTGTAAAGATCTCGATTTCTGCATGAAAATTCCATCATACTAAATCTCTGCATGAGACAAAACAAACAATTATCATGGAAAATTTCAGCATCAAAGCTCATCATAGTGGAATTTAATACCAGATAAAAAAAAACAATTATGATACAGAATTTCAGCACCAACATTAAATATATCTATATGCACAATTTCAGCAACAATCTCAAATATATCTGATATGCTCAAATTCAACACCATGCTAACACATATATAGTGCTGGAATGTAGAACTAAACTAAAACTATATTTGTCATGTATCAAGAATGGGTTACAGGTCAGAGATTTGATGTCAGAGGAATCAGAGATGAACTAGGGCCAGAAGTATAATGAAAACATATGGGACTTGGCTTCAGCTTGTATGCTGCACCCTTTGCAATCTGTTCAGTTGTCCCTTATTTCCAGTGACAGTTGGGGGATATGGTTAGGGTCAGAGGTATAATGAGATAGAAGTATTGAAGGATATAAGTGCAACAGCAAGGGCAAATAGGATAAAAGCAAGTCAGAGTAACTGGAATCAAACAAGATTCAATAAGATAAGTGAATAACATTAATATTTGAACTGAAGTTCATAGTCATACAGATGAATGTATTTATACTAAATAAACTAATTGTTCTGATATACAGGGATTCAAGTTGACATGAGAGATAGAAGAATCATTATACAATAAAGTCAGGGATATAGAAACATAGGGGATTTGGAGAAATAGATCATATGACAAGTGTTAATTGTTTAATGAAGTTATTAATAAACAGAAGCAGAGACACAAGGATATAAAAAGATTTATTATTGTTGGTTGGTGATATTTGTATGAATGTAGTTGGAGTAATTAGGGTTTTGATGATCAGATTTCTGGATATGACATCATGCCTAAATTCAGCACTCATCTAAGGATAAATCTATCAGTATCAATCTTTAATATCTCCACCATGCTGAAATCTGGCATTAAGCTAAAAATATTTATAGTGCTCAACTCTTGCATCAAATTGAATCACATCTTTTCACAATTTTATGTCAATTATCAAGCATGTCAACATAATCTATACTAGAGAGTGCTGAGGTCAACATTGAAACTATCAGCTTAAGAGTGAATAAATGAGCAGTATAGAATATTTAATATAGGTGGTAGAAATGAACAGCTAAAGACTACAGAATACTATGACTAACTATTACTATATATACTGAGAGACATGCTCATAAGGTGTGCTACAAAGCATGGAAAAGGTGAGGCAGAAATATGTACTATGTATATATTTAATATTTGTTACTGTTCACTACAGCATATATTACAAGTATCTAATTAATAAAAGATCAAATATAAAACATGTACTACTACCACATGGTATCCTCATGTCTAGTGATAATCAAAGAGACATGTGTAGCTATTTGTACTTGTGGCTGGTTTTTTGTGGATTAGTTAATCTTACATAATCAAAAAAGATTATATAACAAAATGATTCATAGCATCAATAAGATATTGATAAGAAACCATATGAGAAATATGTCATATAGAGGGAAAATGCAGCAGCTGGGCATGTTAAAGTACCTGCATCATAGCACCCAAGCTACTTGCTCACTAGTGTCTGTAATGTCAACAGCTTAGTGTGATGACTTAGCTCAGTAGCTAAGTATCACTAATTTATATTGTAGTGTATTATAGCCCAGTGCCAAAGCTATAATGTCTATACATCTCACATCCTGGAGCTTCATGTCTTATCTTCCCACCTTCTGATACTCCTTCTGATATTTCTTTCTGACACTTTCCTTTTTCCTAGCCCTTTCTTTAATAGTTTAGTTTTTCACTATATGCTTTCTCTCCATTTTGATGTAAAATTGTTTTCACTTTTATTGCCCCTTCTGACATTCACTTTATCTTTGACAAGAATGATTATTTGCTTCCATTTTCATCTTTATCTCCATATATATTTAATGCCACTATCTTAAATCTCCTTATATATTTAATTGATTCAATGTAGTACAAATACCTTCCATTTGTACCTTTCACTCCTCAATTTAAATATTAAAGTTATTTACAACTTTATCTTCCACTCTTGCTCCTACTTTCCATCTCACTTTCACTGCTTCTACATCCCTCTCATTGTTGGACTTACATTAAGCAACACCTCTGACCCTCCAACCTCTAGCCAAACCTCTTCATATATTCTGTCAAGTACCATGATACCAAATAGATTTTGAAGGGCACAGTACATAAGCTAAAGCCAGTATCCATTCAATCTCCTAGTAGCTTTACTTTCAACTAAAATATGGGTACTCTTTATTACTTATTACTTACTATCCTAGTACCTTCCAACTGAGATATATTATATTTACTCTATAGCATTAAAAGCAATAAGGTGCCTGCTTAGATTTGCTCTAATCATTTCTTTGTGGCATGTAGTCATTTAAACCACACATTGTAATTCAAATCCAATGCTGCTTTGATTCATTCACCTACTTGAAGCATCATGTGTAAATCACATGTGTTCAATTATTTCAATTAAGTGAAAATACTGCAGTAAATAAAGAAATATACTTCTGCTACTAGTAGTATCACTTCTAATCTCATATTCATATATTGACTGCATTTCATATTCAGGGATTCAATCATAGTTATGTAGTCTGGACTTCAAAGTGGTTGAGTATTTAAGATAAGTTTGAGAAAAGCAAAAGATATTTGACTTCAGCTCATGGGTTGCACTCTTTGTGATCTGTTCAGTTGTCCCACACTTCAGATATAAATCAGGGACTTATCATAGTTGGGGAATCAAAGTAATAGAGTCCTGGTGACTACAAGTCCAATAATAAGGGTACATAAGAGAGAAGTAAGGGTTGGACAACCAGATATCAAAGGGGATAAGTGAATAATGTTAAAATTTCAACTGAAGTTCTGAGTTGTACAAGCTGAGGCATTCATACTAAATAAAGTAATTGTTCTAACCATCTTGAGTTGAAAACATTTTATTGAGATTGAATATTTTCAGAGTCACAGTTATTCAGTCCCAATTGCTTGTGTTTGAGAATTGAAGCATAGAATGGCAATGCTCTTTCTGTTGTTTATATCTTTACAAAGTCAGGTCCCACTGATTTATTTCATAACTATTATTTTGATATCAACATCCAAGGACTTTATTTGAAGTTTGATATCTTATGTTGTTCAATCTGAATTATTTATTTTCCACTCTATTCAATAATGTATATTATAGCCAGATTCTCTATATATTTATTTGTCTACTTGTTTCAGTATCCCTCATAAATATATATAATTCCTCAAGCTTACTCTTAGAGCCTCTCAGTTTATAGTTGATTCAGGTTCCAACTATTTTATCTCAGGTTAACTATATTAACTAATACTGTAGTCATCCTTGTTGATCTTATTGCCTTCATATATCCATATCCACTGCCATCCAATCCTTAGTATTTAACAAAATTTGACTCTATTTCATTTTATCAATTATTACATCAGAGCACAATATGTACATGGTCCAACAGCTAGTACCTGGTTATGAATACACTTCTCTAAAGTGCCATATCAAAGATATGTGTAAAGCATTCATATGGAGATACATTTTGCTGGATTATATATATTAATCTGTATCTCAACCTAAATTTTGGACTTTAATGCTACATGTTATATTACAGAGATATCTTTCATGTCTTTGTACATATTTAACACTCAAGATATTTCTGTTGGAATAATGCATATAGATTTAATACTCATGTAGAATAGTCCTATATACATATTGGTAATTTAATGTTTACTCAGGAGCTTACTGATCACATATATACAAATTTGTCATTAGTTCTAGTTACATTGTATGGTGGTATATGAACACTTGATTTGAGGTATAATCCTAGCTCACTGGTCTTAATTACACACTGTGCTCAATCAATGCCCACTGTCAACTCCATTTTCATACATGAATCTTTATCTGCTAGGAGGAAATAATAAATTTCCATTGCATAAAGGGGGCAGCCAGGAGTTGCAAAACACAGTAAATGCCATGTACATTACTGCTAAGTAGCCCTTCACATTCACACCAATGGGCACATGTACATTTAGGCTAAAGGTCCATGTACATTTACTGTAAAGTGCCCTTCACAAATTGAGTTAAATAATACTATATCCATTGTGCTGGATTCCAACACAGAATTGAACACAATTGAGAATATGCTCTCTGTGCTGGAATCCAGCACAGAACTTAAAACATACTTTTTGTGCTGGAATCCAGCACAGATTTAAAATATACTCTTTATGCTGGAATCCAGCACAGAACTTAAAATATACTCTTTGTGCTGAATTTCAGCACAGTACTTAAAATATATTCTTTATGCTGGATACCAGCAGAGAACTGAAAATATACCCTTTGTGCTGGAATCCAGCAGAGAACTTAAAATATACTATTTATGCTGGATTCCAGCACAGGGTTTAAAATATACTATTTGTGCTGGATTCCAGCACAGAATTTAAAATATAGTCTTTATGCTGGATTTCAGCACAGAGCTGAAAGTACACTGTTTGTGCTGGATTCCACCACAGAATTTAAAATATAGTCTTTATGTTGGATTTCAGCACAGAGCTGAAAATATACCCTTTGTGCTGGATTCCAGCACAGAGTTTAAAATATACTCTTTATGCTGGAATCCAGCACAGAATTTAAAATATAGTTGTTATGCTGGATTTCAGCACTGAACTACAAATATACCCTTTGTGCTGGATTCCAGCACAGAGTTTAAAATATACTCTTTATGCTGGAATCCAGCACAGAATTTAAAATATAGTTGTTATGCTGGATTTCAGCACTGAACTACAAATATACCCTTTGTGCTGGAATCCAGCACAGGGTTTAAAACATACTCTTTGTGTTGGAATCCAGCACAGAACTTAAAATATACTTTTTATGCTGAATTCCAGCACAGGGTTTAAAGCATACTCTTTGTGTTGGAGTCCAGCACAGAACTTAAAATATACTGTTTGTGCTGGATTCCAGCACAGGGTTTAAAACATACTCTTTGTGTTGGAATCCAGCACAGGGTTTAAAATATACTCTTTATGCTGGATTCCAACACAGAACTGAAAATATACTGTTTGTGCAGGATTCCAGCACAGAATTTAAAACATACTCTTTATGCTGGATTCCAGTGCACAAGTGAAAATATACTCTTTGTGCTGACATCCAGCACAGAGTTTGGATTGCTGCCACCTCTTCTCCCCACCCTCCCTGCTTGTACCCTTTACCAAAACTATATCAAATATTTCCAGAAATTCTTAGGAACTAGATCTATAATCTCTTAAATACTGTTCAGCATTGTCAATTATATTCCCATTAGTGGGCTGGACATCATGGTCATCATATCCATGTATGTCTTGCTTTAAAATAACAAATGATTAAAATAGGATTGTATTCTGTAAAATAAATACACTTCTATTGATGCAACCATCTCTCACTATTAAATACAACATTAAGAAGAGGCAAGGAGGTGCAGTGATGGAGACAAGCAAAGCTTCAACATTGTTGTTGTGTAGGTCCGGCAAATCCCGTTGAGCATGTGACATCCAAAAATGGTAGTTGGGCGTGGTGTCAGGAGCCTACCTTTATCCCGCCTCTTACTTTTTAGTGAGGCGCACTCCTTTAGCACTTCAAAAAAATGGGCGCACAGTCAGTAATTACACTTATATAACTTCATATTGCATTACTTCAATCATATATGAGGTATCTAATTCATTTAATGCACTGCAATGTTGCAAATGTAATTTAAAGACCAGGAAGTTGCTATTATGTTGATGTGTATACCAATAGGTGCAGTTTTTGATATTAAACATAACACTCATTAACACTTCATATATTTAAAACCATTTTTGTAAGGTATTTTAACTGTCTGAAGCATGGAACAGATGGATACAGTGTATAACAATGTATGTAGCAACACAGTAGACTAAATGTACGATTTCTCTGTCCATACTTACTCTTTTAAAGTTATTTAAAAATGTAAATTTTCACCTGAGTATTTCTTTGCGATCGAGGGTACTCGGAAGCTGAACGGACAGGATCTCAAAAATCACAAATTCCGCACTCAATCATGATTATTCCAACATTTGGGGCTCAATAAATTTATATTAAGACTATAGAAGGCTTATAAAAGATAATAGTAAAAGTTTCAGATAGTTCATATTATATATATGTTGATGTGGATTAAGTTACAGTTGAAAAGGTTCAAAAATGGCACCATCAGAGAACAGTTTGCACGTTGATTTGGAACTTTACACCAGCTCATAACAGCTTTTGTGCACATATCTAGCATATTAACTCAAGCATCTACAAATAATTTTTCTGAAACATCTATAGCATACCTGTTAAGTACTCTTAAATATTTCCAGCATTTATAGACTGTATAAAACATTGAATACCCAATTTGAACTAGTCTTTTGTGGGCAAATGTACAAATTCATAAATATATTTTTCAATAAATTTACTCAATGCTTCGGACAAATTTAAAGATGTAATTAAGCGGTATATACTTACATCCCGATTCTTAATATATTAAATATGCAAATACATGAGCAGGGGCATGCATTCCGTTCTTCGACGACGGAATGCCAGAGAAACGGCCCGGATATTCCAACCAATCACAAGCCGCCACGGCAATTGCCGGATGACTGAAGTTAGGCACCAAACACTGGCGACTAACTCTCTCAGCCATCCCATTACCTGTCATCCCCACCCGCCGCCACTATGCCGTGTGCCCCTCCTCTCCAATAGAGATGTGGGCCGGTGTGCTTTACCACCACGACCTCCGCCGGTGACAACGCCCAGCAAGACAACCAACAGCGGCAAGGACGAGGAGGGGAGAGGAGGGCGTGGACGAGGAGGACGAGAAGGGCATGGAGGACGAGAAGGACATGAAGGAGAGCGAGGAGGGCGAGGAAGAAGGTGAGGAGGAGGGCAAGGAGGAAGGCGAGGAGGAGGGTGAGGAGGAGGGCGAGGAGGGCGAGGAAGAAGGTGAGGAGGAGGGCGAGGAGGAGGGCGAGGAGGAGGGCGAGGAGGAGGGCGAGGAGGAGGGCGAGGAGGAGGGCGAGGAGGAGGGTGAGCAGGAGAGCGAGGACAAGGACGAGGATGAGGGAGAGGAGGAGGACAAGGAGGGCGACGAGGACGAGGACGAGGCACAACATGTGCACCCACCTCTCCTCCTTTGACGCGGGAACACCCTGCGCACCTGCCCCTCCTTCGACGTGGGCAAGGAGGACAAGGAGGGTGAGGAGGAGAGTAAGGAGGAGAGAGAGGAGAAGGGAGAAGAGGGCGAGGATGAAGGTGAAGAGAACAAGGACGAGGGTGAGGAGGATGAGGAGGGCAAGGAGGAGGGCAAGGAGGAGGGCAAGGAGGAGGGTGAGGAGGAGGGCAAGGAGGAGGGCAAGGAGGAGGGTGAGGAGGGCAAGGAGGAGGGCAAGGAGGATGAGGGAGAAGGCAAGGAGGATGAGGAGCATGGTAAAGAGGGCGAGGAAGGTGGTAAGGAGGGCAAGGAAGAGGGTAAGGAGGGCAAGGAAGAGGGTAAGGAGGGCAAGGAAGAGGGTAAGGAGGGCAAGGAAGAGGGTAAGGAGGGCAAGGAAGAGGGTAAGGAGGGCAAGGAAGAGGGTAAGGAGGGCAAGGAAGAGGGTAAGGAGGGCAAGGAAGAGGGTAAGGAGGGCAAGGAAGAGGGTAAGGAGGGTGAGGAGGAGGAGGAGGAGGAGGAGGGGGAGGACGTGGGCGCAATATGTGCACCCGCCTCTCCTTCGATGGGGCACACTCTGTGAACCTGCCCCTCCTCCTTCGACGCAGATGCACCCTGTGTGCGCACCCCTCCCCCTTCAACGTTGGTGTACCCTGTGTGCGCACCCCTCCCCCTTCAACGTTGGTGTACCCTGTGCACCCGCCCTCCTCCAACGTGGATGCACCCTGCATTCCTGCGGCTCCTTCAATGTGGGTGTGCCCTGCACACCTGCGGCTCCTTCAAGGTTGGTGCACCCTACCCACCTGCCTCTTCCCTCGACGTGGCCACGGCTCACCTGCCTGCGCCTCCTCCATTAGTGAGTGCAGCCACCAAAATTGACTTGTGCCGTCCTCACCACCGTCCTCGCCATCCTCTCTCCTGCCACTATCATCATCGCAACCCTAGCATCCCTCCCATACCCCTTTACCTCTATATTAGTTTATTTTAACTTACATTGTATGACAGTTAATGAAATAATATATTATTTTACCTAAATATACAATGACATACCTTAGTTGACTCTATATGAGCTTACTAAAGATGAGTGAGAGGGAGAAGAATAGTAAGTAAAATGCAAATGTACCTTTATGGCCCATGCTGAATCCCAGCAAGGTGGCTATTTTATTGTTTCTGCTAGAATCCAACAGAAAGACTGGATTTTAAGTTCTGTGCTAGATTCCAACAAAGAGTATGTTTTAAACCCTGTGCTGGATTCCAGCATAAAGACTATGTTTTAAACCCTGTGCTGGAATCCAACACAAATAGTATGTTTAAACCCTGTGCTGGAATCCAACACAAATAGTATGTTTAAACCCTGTGCTGGAATCCAGCATACAGAGTATATTTTAAGTTCTATGCTGGAATCCAGCATAAAGATTATGTTTTAAACACTGTGCTGGAATCCAACACAAAGAGTATGTTTAAACCCTGTGCTGGAATCCAGCATACAGAGTATATTTTAAGTTCTATGCTGGAATCCAGCATAAAGATTATGTTTTAAACACTGTGCTGGAATCCAGCATACAGAGTATATTTTAAGTTCTATGCTGGAATCCAGCATAAAGATTATGTTTTAAACACTGTGCTGGAATCCAGCATACAGAGTATATTTTAAGTTCTATGCTGGAATCCAGCATACAGAGTATATTTTAAGTTCTATGCTGGAATCCAGCATAAAGACTATGTTTTAAACACTGTGCTGGAATCCAACACAAAGGGTATGTTTAAACCCTGTGCTGGAATCCAGCATACAAAGTATATTTTAAGTTCTATGCTGAAATCCAAAAGAAAGATTATGTTTTAAACACTGTGCTGGAATCCAACACAAAGAGTATATTTTAAGTTCTGTGCTGGATTCCAACACAAAGCAGTAACCCCCTGGACTTAGATTAAACCAAGGGCTTTGTCATAGACATTTGGTTTAAACATGTTTAAGTAATT
>JASFCW010000306.1:0-13107 GCA_036936985.1 Crucibulum cyathiforme
GAGTCTTAAAAAGTTGACAGCAGCGGGTTTGATAGCGAGCGGAAATTTGTCGGATCAGGTCACGTGATGTCACGTGTGATGTCTGGGGAGGGGGTGAGCCATGAGTTTTACTCAATAGCTACACCCTCCAGTTCATTACTTGGATTTTACGAAATATATTTCAGAGTTTTGGATCTCAGGTTCTTGCAAATTGTCCTCCTCACTAAATCACAACACTTTCGACGACACCAACTCCAAACGACTTCGGTCTTTTTGCATCATCTAAGCGATCAGTGAGCACGCAAGAAGTCAGAGATGCAGACATGGTTGAACCGATCAATTGATGCCTGTACCTAGCGGTCGGCTGTCCTGTTCCGGCTCTCCGCCCTTTCCTCGTCACTCCGCATAACGATTCCTCTTCCTGCTCATCGTTTATTTCGTTACCTCGATCCTTTCTAACTTACGATGAACTCTGCACGTGCTTCCTCGATTGAGTCCATCTATCAAAGCGTCTCAGCATCCGTGACCTTCCTCTCTCAAATGAACACTGGAAGTTAGACCGGTGACCATTCCCTCTATGATCGCTGGAGTTCCCCGCCCTGCTTGGTAGTTCTCTCACTTACATCGTACCCTCAACCCACTCAAACAGATATTTGCAAGGGCGATTAAGAAGTTCATTACTCGAGTAAGGTGATGATGGATCCAATTCGTGGTCACAGCATCCCTACTCCATCCCCGCCTGCGCAAGTCAAAACTGATGTGCTCTCAAGGACACCACGCCTATGTTTAGCCCGCATGCCGCCGCAACAGGCTTGGATGGACTGCAACTGTTAAGACGAATATCTTACCATCCGCTAGAGCCTACGATTTAGCTCATTCAAAGTAATGATTGTGTCGTCGAGTTGAGTGGAACAGGATGAATGGAGTAGATTCATCCGTGTGTCTTCAAAACTCTTCTTGCTTGGACTCTGCAGCTGAATGGTGAACTTCTTGCGTAGTTCGAATACCTTTAATCTCTGGTCTTCAACCACTGCGCAATCCTTTGTCTGGCCGCTCTTCCTCGATGCTCACCATCTTCCACCATCTTCCACATCATCCCCCATGGTCGCATCTTCTCCTACCATGCCCACTCTCATTATATCTTCCGAGCCACATCGATCTGCGTCACTCGTGACTTGGGCGATCAGCCTCACGGATATTCATTTGGACACCTCCCCCTGCTACATATCCAACAGCATAATCCCCCGACTTCCATCTTGTATGAGTGCCCAATACATCTAGACAATTCGCAGCTATCAAGACAAACTGATCTTCAACACCAGCTATCCTCCCAGAAGAAGACCCAGCAGACGCTCCGATCTGTGTTGTGAGCAGGTCAGGAAGGTGGGAGTGCGTAGTAGTTTAGTAGGATGGATCAAAGGAGGCCGTTCATTCGTATGTCTTTGACTTTCTTTTGATTCGACTCTGCGGCTAATCGGCACGAACTTCGCTGTAAAGCTGGACGACCGTGTACCCGTTCTTTCACCCGTCTTCGTTCAAGCTGCTACTTGGGCTTCGTTATAGTGACCGACAACCATCTTCCGTCCACGCCCGCCATCCATTATGCTTCCAAGTGGCCACACGCTCCCGAGTCGCCCTGGCGGGTTCATCCTCCATTGAACTCTTTGCCCATTCGAACGGGCATCTAAAGATCAGCATCGCTGCTCGTGAGGCCTGCACCACTACGCAGAAGATTGGCACTGACACCCAGACCAGATACTTAGGGTTGCTACTGGATAGCCTGATATCCCACTCCCCACTGGTGCAAGCACTTCAAGTTCATTTTACTCGATTGGATCGCATTAGCGATTGTCACTTCAGCCATTCTGTGCTATTTTTCAGGCATTCTGCGTGATTCGCGGATGGTGGAGATGATTGGCGTACGAGGCTATGGCTCTTGGGGGATGATCTTGATATACTTTTGTTAGGGAAGTCGGGAGGGAGGATTGGAGTGGAATTGGATAAGTTGTGATGGGCGGAGGTGTTCATTGGTACGTTATTAATTCTCTTCTGGCAAGCGATGCTTTAGCTAACTAGATGAAATTCATTGTATAGATAGAAGACTTTGTATCTATCGTCTCCCAACGGCTCGACCCTCTCTGTGGTGATCTTCTTCTTCCACGCTCGCTCGTCATACCTCATCATTACCACCTGCCATCTCTTTTAAAAGGAATCGATGACTTGCGTCACTCTCGACTTAGAATATCATCCTAAATCCTCTTATATTTCCACAAGTACAAGCGCATAAAATCTCGTCATAGAAGTTCGATGGCTTCTTCGATTCTCCTATGAACAACTATGTGGCGTGTGTGTCAGTGTTTCAGCATCTGGTGGATAGTGGTTTGGAACGACTCGTTAGAAGCGAAGCGTCACATGACTCCATGGTTGATGCAGATCTAGTCTTACAGCTAAATCCAAAACCGCTCCCAGCGATGTCTGCAGGGTTCTGCATAACATCCGCACTATGGGACAAGTTCCACCACTTTGCGTCGTTCCCGCAGACGGGAGGTACGTGCTTTATGCTCGTGTGCTCACCCATTCCATGACCTTATCACGCACCAAGTCTCCCTACAACAAATGGTACTTTTCGGCCAAAATCCCAACCAAGGAACCCTCCTCAAAGCAAGCTAATTCCTTGCAGGTGAGAGCCTACGTCGTTAGTCGATCTCCGCGCGGCGATTGGTGCACACACACAGAGCAGAAGAAGTTCCAGTGCGTCTCGCACACCGAGTAAAGGAGCTCGATGAGCTACTACACAACCTCAGCGACATGCCATTGATACAAAAGGTCAAGAATTGGTATGCACAGTCGTTTGAGGTGTGTTGTCCATAGCTCTTAGGTTTCGCTCTGCGTGTAATCCTCATCGTTGGTCTCCTCCACAGGAACTCGTCACATTCCCGTCCATCGTTCTCCCCAACAACATACGATAGGCCCTTATGGTACCCCGCTCCGACGAGCTTGTCCTCCCCGAATCAACACCCAATCCCTCTCTCGTGCATGACTACACCTCTTCCCTTGCTGGCTCCTCACCACCGAATGGCACCAACGGCCACGGTTCAAACGGGTTCAACAAGCTCAAACTACGTGTGCCCATGGAGAGAAGGTGCGCTTCCAGACGTCCGGCACACTCCCAACTCCGGCTCTTACCCTTCATCCACAGATATTACGCCAACACAAACAACGTGAACTAGCCCCCAGAGGTGTAGGATTACAACAAACGGTTCACGAAACTTCTGGAGAATATCAAGAACCGTCACGACCCCACAGTAACCACCGTTGCGCAGGGTGTGCTGGAGTGTAAACGATCGCAGAATGCGCGACATATCGGACTCGACATGCAAGGGTGGCTGGACCGCTTCTACCTCTCGCGTATCGGCATCCGTTTCCTCATCGGCCAACGTAAGTTGTCGCGTCCTCATCACGACCACCTATGCTTATCTTCATCACCTTCCAGGCGTCGCCCTAAACACCCAACAAGCACACGAAGATTACGTCGGCATAATCTGCACGCAAGCCAACGTCCACGACATCCTCCAAGAAGCCACTGAAAACGCCCACGTTGTCTGTGAAGGGCACTACGCAATGTTCAAAGGGCTCCCCGTGTAACTCATCTGTCCCTCAGACCCCGTGTTCCCTTACGTCCCCAGCCATCTCTCACATATCTGCTTCGAGCTGCTCAAAACTCCCTGCGCGCAGTCGTTAAGCGATTTGGCGGCGACAAGGAGGACCACTTCCCGCAGATCAAAGTCGTCGTCGTGGAGGACAAGGAGGATAGCACGATCAAGACATCGGATGAGGAGGGGAATCCCGCGCGGTGCGATCCTGCTCATCTAGACGTACATGTACACGACTATGGAGAACCAAGCGATCGACAACAACTTCCAAGCAAGCGACCTCAAGGCTCCCATGGTTGGATTTGGCTAGGTCTACCATTGTCAAGACTGGTGCGCCTTCTTTCATTCGTCGACATCTATTCAATACTAATTCACCCTGCAGTACGCACGCTACTTTGGCGTCAATCTATGCCTAATTGCAATGGTCGGATTCGGTACGGACGTATATATCCACCTCAACAGGCTCTCCAGCAGCTGCGAGCCTCCTCCCATAACGCATACATGCAGTCTGCCATCGTGTATCTGTGCATTTGCCACACCGTCTAGGCAAGCCTCTGCCATACTGCATCTGGGAAGGCATCCGAACATTCATTCGGATTTGGAGTTCATCTAATTAGCCTTTCACGTATAGATGATGAATCAGACTCTGGCGTACGCCCCGAACTCCCTCATCCTCACACCTAACCACCTCGCAGTCTAGGTACATCTCCTCTACCTCCTCTCTGCCTAGCATTCTAGAAATCAGCGCGGTGCCGCTGCAATATATCCACCAACCTGCAACTCTACCCGTTCTCGAGTGTAGGAACAGGCAGCATCACACGCTCCACCTTCTTCCTCGTCGCCTCCTCTACTCTACGTCCATCACCATGCGACTCAATCTACGCGTCTAAGCGTATTATTGAATGTTCTTCAGAGCCTTTACGACGTGATTGATGTTGGTTCACGAATCAGACGTCATTGCTGAGACAGGAAGTAGACGTCTTGGCGAGACGGGAGAGGGAGGTGACCAGCAGGGTGTGTGAGGCGGGTGCCATCAGTGGTGTGGAGGCGCATCTTACTCATAGCGCTTATGGGAGACAAATCCGATCATTGGGACGCAAAACCCGCCTTGGACTTGTGATAGGTTTGTAGCTTTTGCAACCTGAAAACGCATAACCGCGCAATCAACCCGCCATCTCCTCCACCTATTCAACCACCCATCTCCCACACACGCTCATTGATCGTACCCACCACTCTCCCGAGATGAATGTACCTCACTGTCTACAGTCATTCTATCTCGCTTTCTGCTACAGATGGCGGCGATCTCCTGTTACGGTCTTTGGTACACTCAACTATATTTCCCATTCAGGACGCTGAAACTGACAGTCATGCTTTGCAAAACCTGAACTATCGATGTACCCTCTCCATTGGTCGCATTCTTCCTTGAACAGCTAGACAGGTTTCACCAAGTCGTTAAGTATGCAGAGTTGGATGACTGCTCTGATGATGCAGAGGCCTGCGGGAGTTCTTAGGAAAAAGGATGGGCTTGGACGTCGAGATTGAATAGATACTCCTCCCGTGTAATCTAGATATCACAAATATAATGGATTTTTGATCTACTCTACATACAGGCGTTGTTTGTACAAAATGAATCCGACTACCGACCGTATCTTTCATTCCTTCATAGCTAGCGAGGTGCATGTATCAGTATAATGTTAAAGGAATCACAACGTAAGTATACCCACTAACCCTCCAGTCACTTAAGTCAAGCGCAAAAGCGAGTCGGCGACCACGAATGGAGCTTATTGAGCTCTTTGTTTGAACATCCAAGTGGTTCAGCATATCAGTCGTCTGTGATGAGCCAAGTTGAAGCATGGAATCAACTTCGGCAAGGGAAGTGGGATGGGGGATGGCTTACTTGACTGACGCCTGCCTGTTCATCGCGTCTTGGTAAGTATCCTCGATATCGAACTTGAAGGACTTAAGGAACAGAGAGAGTCGTACACTATAACATTCTTGGGTTCTCTTTGAATCGCGTTGATTTGGCGGACAACTAAAACCCGAGGGAGGCACACACGCATATACTCGGGATTAATCTCATGTTCTACTTATTCTCCGAGTTGCGAGAGCATCCTAGTATCGCACAATATAATGCCACCTTGATTCTCAGCCAGGTTCTGCCTCCAGCGAAGGCTGCGTGCTTTGTATTTCGTTGGTGGGCCTGCCTCCCATCTCGCCACCCAACCCACCAATAGCACCACTCACATTACCGAATCAATCGAGTTTGTGTATGTGCCGCTATTCCTTGCACGCTAACGCGTCATGGGGGTTTTGATGAAATTTGGGTAAGGATGGAAGAGAAGTGACATGGACAGGGTGGGTAGATGGCGATGGGGTGAAAGGATGTGAAGTGCTTGAGTTTGCTGGAGGCGTAGGCCTAGAAGATATGGTATACTTCTGGATGACGCGGAAGAGTCTCACACTAGTGTCACGTGGGCCTTTGCAGTCCAAAAGACCCAGTTAAACATTGCTTCGTTCGATGAGTACAGACGAGGGGTAGGCCAGGTTAGAGAAAGAGAGCTATATGGAGGTGCCAAGCCAGTTAATGACCAAAGATATTCGAAGAAATCGTTGGGAACGTACACGTGAATCTCTTCGAATCCTGCATTATAACTTTCGTGTCCGATCCACATCCACATCCGTATGCTGTGCCCTATCGCTCCTATATCCAGTTACTTTAGTCGAATTGTAGCGAACAAGGCGTTCAAGAACTCTTGGGGCATTCATTATCCAAGCTCACGCTGCTCAACGACTCGTGAGGTATCTTGAGTAGACGTTATAGATGTCGAGCACACGTATGATCCAGACGCCCGCGAGTATTCGGTGTGGTTGGGCTAAGAAAGAAGTAGGGCAGGAACGACAGGGCTTGTAAGGCAGGAGGTCGGGAGGACAGGAAGGACCTAGCAGGGCGGGACAAGCCATGCGAAGGACGACCACGTCTAGGCCCAGGTGTCTACTCCCGTCTTCCCCTTCCCATCGAGTACGGCGGTTTGCCTTCCCTCCAGTTGCCTCCGTTTCATATCGTTAATTGCCTAGATCTGCTTTGTATCCAGCCAATCGAATCGAATCCACACATGGCTTTGGGAGAGCCGGGTTTAGTTGGTGTAAAGAGTGAGGGTTATGGGATGCAGAGTGGTGGGGTGGAGTGGTGGGGAGGAAGAGTGGTATTGACTGACAGGACAATCGAGCAGGAAGTGAAGTTGTGGGGTGGATGGATGTAGAACAAAGGGTTCAAAGAGGAAGACGAAGAGCATGGTGCTTTCCCTATTCACTTCTGACGACAGCCGGGGGTCGAATGTTAGCCGCCGTTTCATAGCGATTCCCTGCGCTGGTTGCGATAATACTGGGAGATGGAGGATATGAAGGAGTTCTATAGACAGGTGATTTATTAGTGGATGAGGAGATGAGGAGATAAAAAGGGGACGTACACAATAGCAAAGTTCGTCGTCCATGTATATACCAACCGCCCGTTGAATCAAATCACATCCAACCCAGTGAAAACATCTTTCATAAATCCTTATCCGAACGCACTCGCGATGTACTCGTTCTGTCGAAGATCCTCGTATTCAACAAGTTGCGAGCAGATGCTGAGGGTGCTTAGTTGCTGAGGACGTGGAGTGGTACCCACATCCTAGGAAACACACGAGACGGTTGTGAGGGCTGAGATCTATGAGAGGGAGACGGGACAGAGCGATGAGCCACGTGCAGGGTACATCGTGGATAGGATTGAGGTGAGAAATAAACGATGAGCAGGACAGGGAATCGCTATGCGGAATGACGAGCAAGAAAGGAAGGAGAGCCGGAACGGGACAGCCGATCGCCAGGCACAGGCATGAGATTGTAAGCACGCATTGAATTGATCGGTTCAACCATGCTTGGATCTCTGATTTCTTGGGTGCTCACTGGTCGCTGCAATCAATATCAACAGCGCTTTTCATCCTCCCAACGACACGAGACCTGCTTACCACTGTGCTCAATAGGTAGACATGCGAACGATCGCTGGTAGACTCTCCTTGTGGGCCCTTCTCCGTGGTGGTGCGTCCAGTCAATATAAGGTCGTTGTATGTACTTTGCTGATGCTCTTCAAGATAGTTGTAGTGCATTTGCTGCTCCTTCTAACCTCGTTCAGGGGCACCATGCATACGCCTCTCCTCGAAAAATGCTGGATCCATCGATCTCCCTTTCCCCATTGATGTTCTCTCACTTTAATCGTGCGCACCACCTATCTGGCACACGTGTCGCCGCAACAATCAATGAACCGCAACTGTCTTACGACTCGCTCGAACCCCCCGATTTAGTTTGTTGGGACGGATTGTTTCATCGTATTGGGTGGACCAGGATCAGTGCATCAGGATTTAGTCGTACGCCTTCGGCTCTCTTATAATCTCGAATCTGCTGCTAATCAGATAAACTTCGCTATATAGCTCGAAGGCTTGTAACCTCTCATCTTCAACGTCGATTTGAGTGTTCATATTCTCTACCAGCGCTATCTTTTTCGTCAACCCCGCCGTCTTTTTCATGGTCGTATTCTCACACCATGCTCGCTTTTATTATATCTTCCAAGTCACATCGATCCAAGTCACTCGCGACTTCAACGATTAGCTCTATGGATAATCTATCATGTGCACCTCCCCGTGTTGTATCCGAAAACACAAATCCCAGACTTCCTCCCAGCACGCGTGTCCAACCCATCTAGACGATTCGCAGCTGTCAAGACGGACGGATCTACGAGACTACATATCCTCCCGGCAGAGGCTCTGATCTGCTTTAGTGTGCATAGCGAGAACGCGTAGTGGCTTAGTTGGACGTATCAAAGGAGGCAGTTCATCCGTATGTTTTCGAGTTGCCTCGATTCAACTCAGTGGCTAATTGGAACCAACTTTATTGTAAAGCAAAACGACTGTCTACCCGCTCCTTCTCCCGTCTTCATTCATGCTGCGAGTTGAGTCTCATTCTCGTGGCTAATAACTATCTTCCGTCCACGCCTGTCATTCCTTACACTTCCAAGCGACCACTCGCACTGGAGTCGCCTTGACGGGTTCATCCGTTGAACTCCTCGCCCATTGAATTGGGCATCTGAACTCTACTTATAAGATCTGCACTGCTGCTCAAAGTCTGAACCACTACGCAGTAGACCGGCACCGATACCTAAATATGCAGCATTGCTAGTAGACAGTCCGACAGCGCTCAGTTTCTCTCCTCCACCCTACCACTCCCCGCCGGTGCGAACTCTTCAAGTTCAATTTACTCCGCCAGATTATGTTAGCGATTGTCTCTTCAGCCATTCTGTGCGATTCTTCAAACGTTCTGCTGATTCTCGGATGGTGGAGATGATAGGCGTACGATGCTATGGTTCTTGGAAGATGATCGTGGTATATTTTGGTAAGGGCAAGTCAGGAGGGATGATTGGAATGGTATCGGATAGGCCGATGGTAGGCTAATGGGTTCATTGGTACGTTATTAACCCTCTTCTGGAAAGCGACGCTCTAGCTAATTAGATGAGATTCGTTGTATAGTTGGAAGGCTCTCTATCTCGTCTTCCAATAGCTCAGCCCTCTTTCTGGTGACCATCCTCAACACTTACTATCTCTTCGAAAAGCAATCAATTATTCGTATCCATCGCGAGTTGGAAGATCAGCCTCGATCCTCCTGTATTCTCACAAGCACAAGCGCCTGAAATCTCGTTTTGAAGTTCGACGCCTTTCTCGATTCTCCTATGGACAACTATGCGGCGTGTGTGTCAGCGTGTCAGCGTCTAGTGGAGAATGTTTCAAAACGACTTGTTAGAAGCGAGCGTTACATGACCCCATGGTCTTGAGAATCAAAGTGGATAGGTATTGGTAGGGCGGCGAATTGGATGTTTATACTAGCATACACTAATGAATATTCGTTAAAACATCTTGCTTGAGTGAAGTAGTGTCAGTCGACGATTTGAAGGCTGAAGTGAACGCGGAGGAGAGTCGAATTGAACACCAATAGGATTCACGGACATCGCATTTGGATCGTCAGATCAACTTAGAAAACGGACACCCCATGTAAGTGGAGTAGAAAATTTTGAAAACCAGTTGTATTTGCAATAGTTAGATCGCGCTAGAGTACCATACAAAAAGAACAATGAACTTCTTAGCGAACAACTAATCAGCCATAAACCTCTATTCACATTCCCCCGATCATCAACGGCTGAAAGCTGCTAGGTATATGCGAGAATACGGACTTGGGTGGAAAGAATATCGATAAATTGGTGATAGACTGGATCCCCCCTGTCCTATCTAAGGCATGAATAGTTAGTAAACGTATAAGAATGATGAGCCTAATACCAAGTTGTCGAGAAAATGGCAATGCGATTATTTCCGGCTCGACATGCGTATTGTCGAGTCGCAAGCTTTCAGCTTGGAAGTGATGTTCTTGTCCGTTGCCAGTGTGATTTTCAAGTTGAGGTAGATGATGACAAGGGGAAGGAAACAAAGTTGAGCAATAAGGGACACGAATCGGATGAATCCCGCGTTACTGCCCACCTCCACTGACGCAGAGGGTTAGTACAGTGAAACGAAGCTAGGACAAACCATATACAGAAGAGTATGACTCCCACCGGTAAAGATCATTGTTGGAGACGTATACCAATCGGATCCGATAGCTATACTTGCAACACAACAATATCCATGACCATATCCTGGGGCGCCAACTTCTCCCGAAGCACACTATGTCCGGCAACGTCAACGCGCCACTATTCCATTTCGTCTTAACCGTCCTAGCTGTTTCTCTGTGTCCCCTGGTGGCATCGGAGAGTTTGGCGTATACGCACAGTGTGGAGGAGAGTGCTTGGTTGAGTCAGGTGCACGCCCGGTTGGAGGACGAGGACAACGAGAAAGAAAAGGAAGGATTTCAAGGAAGTAGACGTCCGAGAGCCTATCACAGGATCTCTGCTAAGAGCCGGCTGGAATTGGATAAACGAACATGGGCACTTGAACTGGTGGGAAAACTAATCGGCGAGTTGGTATCGTATGTGATCGCTAGGTGCACCGTGCGAGGGACAGGCAGCTGGAGTGACGAGAATAGGTGGATGGTCACTGAAGGTGGCATGGCTATCCACCCAACCCGACACTGGATACGCCGAATAAGCAGCGCAAGCCTGGCCGCTTGGGAGATGCAAAGGGATGTTGTGCAAGGCGACGAGAATGAACCAGAATCAATGTTGCAGGCACCAAGCGCGGACTTCACACGTTCACATGATCGTGAACAGATCCGATATCCGACACTGGACATCGATCTTGATCATCGATGTCAAGCTCGTTGTTCTGAACCTTCATCTTCTGCAACTCGCAACCTCTCAGCACATATTCCGCCTACCTGTACCTCATATCGCAAGGTCTATCACGATGTCGTTCTTCGGGAAATCTTTAAATGCCCAAGTTGACAGCAGCCACATGACGGCTATAGAAAATCAAAATAATTATTACGGGATAGGCCCGCCTGGTGAGTGAATTGGCTTAACGTTCGAAAATTTACATCCACTTGATTGCTTAGATTTACATCGCATCCTTTCACCTGTTGGTGACGCCTCATATACTCGTCCTGAACCTGTTGCGAGGTGTCATCCCGGCACTCGTTTAGAAGTCATCGCGGAAATAGGGAAGTGGATTAAAGACGGCGGTGATCGTCCCATACTCTGGCTTAATGGATCTGCTGGTTCCGGAAAATCTGCTGTATCCCAGACTATTGCAGAGCTCTATTCATCACAGATTGCTGCTAGCTTCTTCTTTCTGCGGGGAACTGAACAACGCAGCCGACTACAATACCTTATTCCAACTCTTGCTCATCAGGCCTCTCTTTACAGTCGAGCTGCCAGAGAGGCTATCATAGAAGTGTTGAAAAAGGAGCCAAATCTTTGCCATGAGCAATCTTTTCATCACCAATTGCAGAAACTCTTGATTACTCCAATTCGAGCTACACGGCCACGTTACTTGAAAAAACCCAAACCACTTGTTGTTATTGACGCCTTGGATGAGTGTAATGATAAACAGTTAATATCTGCATTTATTGAGGCAATCACTGTTATATGCAATAAACCTGGTTTTCGGCTTCCATTTAGACTTCTCCTCACAAGCCGAGTGGAAGAACATATACAGGAGCAATTCAACAACCCAGTTACCCAGTCTGCTATCTCCTATCTTTCCTTGCAAAATTTTGATGCAACATATGATATTAAGCTATATCTGGAAATTAGGTTATCTAAACTATACACAATCAAGAAGCCTCTCATGATAGATGTATCCTCCCCATGGCCATCATCCTCAGATCTTCAACAACTTGCAAAAAATGCAGCTGGATCATTTATCATTGCATCCACATTGGTTGGATTTATTGAAACAGAAAAAGATATTCCTCAAAACAAATTAAAAATGGCTTTAAATATGACAAATGGGCTTGATACTGTCTATCATCAGGTCATCACAGCAGCTTTAGAAGATAATAAAGCTTTGAAACAGAAGGAGCTACAAGTTCTTGAGCAAGTTTTAGCAGTTATTGTTGTACTTGAAAAACCGTTGCCAATTACTGCTCTTAGCAAGCTATTAAATCTTGATGCTGCTTCTATAGCTTATGGACTCCTGGGACTTCAGGCTATACTTCTTATTCCAGAGAATGATCATAATGAACCAGTCAAAATATTTCATACATCACTCAGGGACTATCTGTGCACAAGTGAACGCTCTGGACAGCTCCGCATAGATCTGCAGCAAACCCATGCAATGCTTGCTATTAAATGTCTGCAATTGATTGTGGAGTATTCAACAAATGAAAGTGATTCAAAAAATAAAAGCATTGGCCTTTATACTTGTAACCACTGGTTACATCACTTGCATCAGAGCCTTAAGAATGCACAAAATCATGATTTACTCCATGAGAATGCATTAACTTCAGTGCTGGCAGATTTTGTATCACATTCAGTGTTACACTGGTGTATGAGAATTAATATAAAGCAAAATCAGGAAATATTGTATGAAATACTGGTAATATGTGTTATTATTCCAGTAGTTCAACTTATGTATTTGACAACAGCAGCTAGAAGATTTACCAGCAATAATCAAGGATATATTTGAAGATTGTTCTAATTTATTAAAGGCAATTGATATTTCTGATGAAATGAAAACAACTAATTATTTTATAATAGGTGATGCTTTTGAACATAATTGTATTGATTACAAAAAATGCTGAAGGGCATTCTATGGAAATGATAGGGTGTGAGTGGCTAATTTCAATTGTAATACATTAATAAGCAATATATTGATCCAATGACAGATTGTGAGTGGCTTATCTGAACCTCAATATGGAATAAGTGACATTATGATCCAATGACAGGAGGTGAGTGGCTTTTCTGAACCTCAATATGGAATAAGTGACATTCTGATCCAATGACAGACTGTGAGTGGCTTTTCTG
>JASFCW010000307.1:0-13090 GCA_036936985.1 Crucibulum cyathiforme
TAGCAGAAAGATGGGATGATATAGCTTTCCAGCAGGCAAAATGTTTTGAAGATTCACTGAGATTTAGTGGAGTTATGAGTGAAACATCATACTTTTCAATCCAGTAAAAATGATAGTATAAGTAATTTTCAGAGTACTGATATAGTAGCCTTATACAACCACTAGTAAGCTGTTTGTCATTTTTCAAAATTATTACTGTATTGAGCCTGCTTAAACCTATGCAACTTCAAATGTAGAGATAGACAGGATAACCTCAGGGTAGTGTTGCCACAACTCCGCTCATGTGACAGGCCTGACTTGAACACAGCTTGGGCTTCTGTACATTTCACAGAAGAGAAATAACTTTAATTTCATCTCAGGTAAGTAAAAGGATACCAAAGTCGCACCATTTCTTATTTTCAAGAATTTATCTTCTGTAGTACCCACTGCATGGACAAAACAATGACATCAGCTTCATTTAAGTCAATGTGACACCAAGCCAATAACACTTTCATACTATTCTCAATTTTAATGAACTCATTTTCTACTCACACCCACCAAAAGTAACCATGATTGGCTTTTGACCAAATAACTTCTGACAGGGAAATTTTTTTGCCACGGTCTCTGAGGGTAAAATGAACTATTCTGGACCTATTATATTCCTGTAAGATATTTAAAAAAATCATCATCTCCTTGAAGAACAATACCATATGTTTGTTTTTAACCAAATCCCAGATTCTGCCACCATGATCAGATAGCATCCAAATTTTATATGTTGTAGTTATAAATATTATAATACTTTCTTACTATTGAATCAAAAGTACACATGAAGTGTGAGAGCATGTAGAGACATTGCAAAGTGATAGTTTTGGGGGGTTTTGGCCATGAGAACCCCATCAAACCTCAAAAATGCGACATTTGTGAGGCATACAGCAACTCTCAGAAAGAGAAAAAATGCATAGTTCTATAACAAAAATTTGATATAACAGCTAGAAGTATATCATATCAAAATTTCAAGATAATCCAAGCTCTATGGAAAAATCTAGCATTTAGCCCACAAGGAGAATCTGGTATTGCTCCTGGAGGAGATGACAATTTTTTCTTATATTCTACAGGAAGATAATAGGTTGACATTAGTCCATTTCCCTCTTAGTGACCTTGGCGAAAAAATTTACCTGTCAAAAGTTATTTGCTCAAAACCTGATCACAGTTACTTTCAGTGGGTGCGAGTATGATGCTCTCAGGCAGCCAGAAAATTTTGTTCTTAATGATGTTCCCTTCATATCTAGATATTTACATTTCATCCAGCATGAGTAGTCCACAATAGGGAGTGGAACTATTAGTGTGTGACATGTGTGACTGACTCAAGCAGGTGGCAACACTACCTCAGGGAACATGCCACTTAAGTGCATATAGTGAAATTAACTTAGACCTAAATATTGAGTATATGGGCAATGAACATATAATATTTTTATATCTTTGGATCTGAATGCAGTCTCAGGTTTGTCTAATGATGCTGCTACTTTTATGCTGACAAGCTGATTTTGAGTTCTAGCCTAAAGAATCTTGTTCCAGTCCTCTTTACCAACAACATTCAGCATTTGAAAAGCATGAACAATATCCTTATTAAAGACATATCCTATCCTACTCCAATCTCCAAGGCACATGAGAGTATGCATTGACTGAATAGAAAGTTTATTTCAGTTCTTGCTGAAATCATGCTCAATGCCAAACAATGTTGCTGAAACACTAGATATCAGTTATTAAAAGTAAAGAAATCTATTGAATTATATACCTGTTATACAGAGATAGTTCAAAGTTATTATTCATAATGAAGCTAGACAGCTTATGGAAATAAATAAAATCTGCTTCAAAAACACCTGTACCCTTCTGAGGGGTAGAGCTAAGGCCAAGAGTACAAGGATGGCTACTCTTACTCTTAGCCTCCATACTTATCTTTACCCAGTCTGACCTAATTCCGAGTGGTCCATCAGACCACTCAGAGTCTGATTGGACCAGGTGGGGAAGTGTAAAGTATTGGCCATGTCAGGTCATGACACTCACCCATCAGTTTACAAGGAGTCCATATACACTAGTTTTGGGTGGTGCTCCCCTTAATTATGTACACTCAGCATCATGGAGTCCACTTAATCCATGTACATTTTAGGTGGATTCTTCCTTTTTTGGAATGATCTATGTACACTCCTTGGGAGTTCACCCATGTATAGTCCATACCCAGACTAAATGGACTCCTTGTAGAGTAATATATTAATGTATAAAGCAATAAGGCTTTAATTAATTTGAATTTCTAATACTATTATTACAATGTTTTTGTTCTAAAAACAGTAATATATGATTTTTTTTTGTTCTTTCTTTGCTCTTTTTTTGCTCTTTCTTTTTCATTTGTAATACTTCATTCATGTAATACAAACAAATACATAAATGAATATATGTTACTGATTTATTCTTCATTAAATGATAAAGTGGAATTCACATGAATTCCTATTTTATGAATTTTACTTAATTGGCAGACTATACAAATATTTAATAACAACATGGAATACTGATGGAATCCTAGTGGAGGGGTGAGGGTGGTAAAATATTGCACTACTCAACACAATCTACACAGAGAGAGTGCTGAGGTCAATATGTAAACCATTAACTTAAAAAGAATAAAAAGAAAGAGGAGTGGAGAACAAATAGTATTGGTGGTAAGAAATGACCAGGTAAAGATAACAAAATAGAAACACTAACTACTACTATATATACTGAAGGACATGCACATAAAGTATTCTATGAAGCATGGTTCATGGATGAAGCAAGGGAAACAGATGTAAGTAAGGTAACTACTGTGCACTGTGGCTGCATGCTGTGACTAATGTTAGAAGCATGTACTAAGAGATTGAAATGAAATAAGTACTTCTACAGTGTATTTTATCCTCATGTTACTATGTGAGTCTTATTGTTTGTATTTGCTGTCTAAATTATGGAAATTATTCTTAATAATTAGAAAAGAAAAGAAAGGAATTAACAAAATAGCAATTCATGACACAATCCAACACCACTTAAAGGCTCAGCACCCAACTTGGTTGTCATGGAAAATGATAAGCAAGGAAATCCTCACTATAAATGAGCAGTTAATACTCAGGTAAGATATAATTTCTATTGTTAATATATTATATATTGAGATTGAATTCTTTTGCAGGCATATGTATGTGAGCAATTGAATACTTGGATTGGAGGCTTTCAATCATCTGTCAACCAACTGAATGTTGAGAATTTTAATTGGACCATGCATTCATTATTATTTATTCACACCCAGCAAATTATCAAAAAACAACAGAAGAAGAGAAATAACAATTTCACATCAGAAGCAGAAGAGAGTGATGAAAATGAAGAGATGGATGGTTGATATCAAAAGAATAGCTGAGCTATGATTGTTTTGATATTTTTGATACTGTTTTATCTATATAAAATGCTTTATTACTTGTTAAAGTATACAAACAGTCTACATAGAGTCTTTATAAGTCTAATTTATAATAAGCAATAGTTAACACTTCATAATATTTCAGTAGTCCATGTGGAGTCTACATGAAGTCTACATACTATATCACAGTCTATGTAGACTTAGTATCTGATAAAATCCACATGGAGTCTACATGGAGTCTACATAGAGTCTACATGGACTCCATGTATACTGATGGGGGAGTGTCAGGTACTGCACGGAAGTGCCAAGCAATGATGAGAGGGTTTGAGAGCCACAGATGCCATTGGAGGGCATGACTTCCACTTATGTGTTCATCCATGACATACAGGCTATCAACACTCACCTCAGAGCCTTGTGGTTGGAGGGGGATGGGGGTGAGGGCTAGAGCAGTATCATTGGGCTAGGTGATGTTGATGATAAGGCTTGAAGGGGCATCAATGCAGCTTGAATAGATTAGAGATGGATGGTGGCATGACAAGCAGGGGGTGAGGAGTGTTGTTTGACAGTAAGGATAAGCATTGGTGACAGTGGTGATGCAGAGGACAGGTGGGAAGAGGGTCTTTGTGCACATCCATAAGTTTCAATATGGGAGTAGCATGTAATATCACAGTGAACAGAAAATACCTGTCTGTATTCAACCTGCATACTAAGTTTCATGGCCAGGTGAGTTGTTCAACAGCACATGGGTTGATGGCAGCATGGACAAACCAGATGATGGTGACAATAAGGGTTGGAGGGGCATTGATATGGCTTGAAACACTCAGAGATGAACAGATTGGCATGGCAAGCAGGAAGGAGGGGAGCTGGTAGCAATGATAAGGGTTGGATGCACATCAATGCAGCTTGAATCAATCAGGAAGTGAGAGGTCAATGAGTGTCAGCTGATGGTGGTGATGAGCAGTGATGATGGCAGATGACACACACCATGTCAAAAGAGATGGTGACAAGGAGGCAGGCAGTGAGCATCTTGATGAGTGCTGATGATGATGTCATGTTGATGAATGGTGATAACAAGCAGGAAGTGGTTGTGGAGGTAGATGAAGGGGAGAGGTGTGAGGGAGAATCAAGAGCATATGTCAGCAATGTGGATGTACTCACAGACAGTGTTGAAAATAAGGTGCCAAGAAAGCCATAATGGATGTTGATGATGCCATTGATAGATGTGGCCAAGGCCTGCAGGAAGCAAGGCCAAACTGATTGATGTATGGGAGATGAATTTAGGCAAGGAGCTTGTTGAGAATGACAGGGAGGAAGATGGCAGGCATGGTGGGAAGAGTCAGTGAGGCAGGTGGCACCAAAAATGGATGATGAGAAGAGCATGGAGGAAGGTGGCAGGTATTGACAAGGTGAGCAGGAATGGAGACACAGATGGTGTCAGAGGGGATGGTGGCAAGGAGGCAAGTGGTGAGCCTCTTGATGAGCACTGATGATGATGTCATATTGATGGATAGTGATAACAAGTGGGAAGTGGGTGTGGAGGTATGTGAAAGGGGAGAGGTGTTAGAAAGCATAGAGAACAATGATGGGATGTGGACATACTGAAACAGGGAGTTGAAGAAAAGGTGGCAAGCAAGCCATAACAGATGTCAATGATTGCATTGACAGACATTGCAAAGGCATATAGGAAGCATGAAAAAACTAGTCAATGTACAGGATATGAGTGGAGACAACTCAGACAAGGATTGTCAAGAACAACAAGGAAGGTTGTGGGGCATTGTAGGAAGCATTGATGAGGTCAATGAAGGCAGGTGGTACCAAAATGGAAGGTGACAGCAGTGAGAACCTAGTCAGGAGAAGCTGGATAGGAGGCTGAAGGCAGATGTAGACAAAGAAGGATAAAAACAGTGAGGAGGAAGGTGGTGGGCATGGTAAGGGGCTTGACAAAGTCAGTGACAGCAGGTAGTACTGGAAATGGAAGGAGATGGCAGTGAGTGCCTTGTCAGAGAAAGCTAAGGAGAGGCTGAAGACAGGTGCAGATGAAAAAGGCAGAGAGATAGAGGCAGCCAAGTGCTTTTGCTGAATTTCTGCCTGGTTTTATTCCTGGTGTTGACTCAGAACTGACATCAGGCAAATAAGCACAGGTGAGATGCATTTGGACTCATGATGATTATCCTTGTTTGATGGGAAGATCAGGTGCTTGGACACAGCCTGGGCTCCTGTACTTTTCATAGAAGAGAAATCACATTACTTTCACCTCAGGTAAGTAAAAGGATAGAGAAATTGAACATTTCACATTTGTCCAAAAATTATCTTGTGTAGTAAGTACATGCTGCAGGGAAAAACCAATGTCATCAGCTTCATTGAGCCAGTGCCAAGTAGTATTTTCATGCCATTCTCAATTTTAAAGAACTCATTTTTGATGATGCTCTCCAGCAGCCAAAATAAATTGTTCTTAATGACTACTCCTTCATATATAAATATTTACATTTTATACAGCATGAGCTGTCTGCAATGGGGAGTAGAAATATTAGTATGTGATGGGTGTGACCAACTTGAGTGGTGGCATCACTACTGTATGTACCCCCATGGCTCTACTTACTTGATCCACACCAGAGCTTCAACTGGCTCTGGATGTCTGAGTTGATTAATTCATCATACCAACAACAATTTAGTATGGGTGGATGAGCCTGATTAGTTAGATATGCTAAGTATTTCTACAAAATACCTGTATGTCTTTCACTACTACTATATATAGGCATGAACTGTGGCTTAACCAGACTATAAGTGGGGGTTGGCAATCTCCAGTACACAGTGGTACCATGACACTCTGTGTGACATCAATGTGCATCAAAAACAGGTGACCCAAGCAGATTGTGCTTTGCACACTCAAATTTCTTGATTTTTTTTGCATCAGGCACATAAGTATAGGTATGTAGTATATATCGTAGGGGTATTTACATTTTTAGTGATTTTATTCGCTTTTTAACAGTCATAATTGTGGTATTCTCTGCCAAAACACTGCAAGTTTTGGCAGGCAGATTTGTTGGTCTATAGAAATATTAGGAAAGCATTTCTGCTACTACCTTTGGTGAGATGAAATGTTTGTACAGGTAATATCTTTAATTTTTACAGAGCATTTGTTTTTCAGATGATTTCCTATTGAGTTATGTCAGGAAATGTACATAAAATATGTGTTATTTCTATAAAAGGAAAGAAAAAAAGAAATTTTTTTCAGTACAATTTTTTCAAAATCATTTTAGAAGAGTATTTTAGTAGTGGGCCAAAGACCAATCTGGTGATTCCAGCTTGCCTATAGCAGATCTTTATATCCTATGCTAATTTTAGCCTGGGAGAGTGCTAAAAATAATACTAAAGGCATGCCCTGCTCAAAAATAGCTATTTCTTTCATCTCTCATCATTAAAACTAGTATCTTAACAATTCCTGTAAGCTTTTCAACATTGAAACTACTGATTTGATCTCAATATATTGATGATAGGCTTCATTTTAGCTGTTATTCAGCCCAACTTGTCTGCTTTATCTTGATATAGTTTGACCTTGCAATATATCCTTATCTGATCAGCATATCATTTGCTTTCTCTCTTACTGGAACATATCTTCAATTGCTTTTCCCTTCTTATTGGGTCTTAAACTGCTGTTTCTGAGTATAGTGTATGTAATATGCTTTACTTTGGCTGTTTTCAGGGCTAATAAGTCTGTTTTCTAATACATCTTGGTTTTTTAAATTTAGTAACACTCTATGATAGTCTTGAGCTATGCCTCATAAAAAATGTGTAAAGTCTATGGCTCAGATGGAATCAATGAAAAGGGCTAGAGAAACTGAAACAATTGACTTTCAATCTGAACTATATAAATATCAAGATCTTTTGACTAAAGCAGAGGCTGCTAATATACTTCTGCAAGAAGAACTTGATCAGTCTCAATCTGAGGTATCTGATCTTTCAAGTCAATTAGCTTCTGCACAAGCAAGGATTAGCTCTCTTGAATCTCAGATTTTAAAGGCAGCAGAGCATCATAAAAATACTTATCAAGAACTGCATAGTAAAAGGTGTGCTTGCCAGTGTTCTGTAAAACACAGGGAAATGCTGATGAGCCTCGGTCGGCTCTGTACCCGCAAAACAGCCAAACGTCGGAGACAGAAGAGAAGATAACGGACCGACGCGTGGTCCGAAGTTGATGGTGATGCCTACAGTGTGGGCGATCGCGCTGGGGCGCATGGCCATACTCGGTATCTCTTTTATTTTCTGATTATTTTATTACTACCGTACTTGGCACCAGATGTACAGATATACCATAGCACGTAGTTAGAAAGAAAAAAAACCCCTCCTGCCCCCGTATTTCCCACTTTGTACTCACTTCACACCAAAATACCACTTCTCTTCATTGTTGACGGCTCATACCGTACAACTTTGACATGCGTTAAGATTTAGACTTTGTGGGAACGCATCCGATCAACAGTGCTCCATTCCGGCCTCACCACGTCTCTCCCGCCCTCTACCCTTATCACAGTCTCAAAGAAGTCTACTTCTTTGACATTGTGCGACTTGTTTCTTCTAGGTATTTCCCTCGGGTGGATAAGACCTCCACGACGCCTACGTCATTGACGTTGATCTCCTCCGGCGTCTCTTCCCTACAGGTGCCTCTTGTCTCGGGCGCAGCGCAGGATCACCCAGCTGCTCGCTCCATCTACTGTCTGGCCCATTCGTGCCCGTCGCGCACCCTTCTTCCACCTCTCGTTTGGAGTCCAGATCCTCATCCCTCAATACTGTTACTCTTACGCTATCGTCATTGGACAGTTGTTAGGAATGACGTGAAACTGCTCGCATCATACATTTCTTGTGATAGTTAGGTACGGTCTGTACTACTAGATATAACATATATCTATACATCTTGTGCAAGCTCTAGACGGTTCCTAGCTCGTCAATGCTTAGTGAGCAGGTTTCTGAATTGAAATCTATCCAGATTGAAAAAATCAAAAAGATAAAGGAGCTAGAACAGAATAACAAAATAGATTCAAAAAATTTGCTCAGATAGTTGATGCTAATTTAACTCTGGAGCATAAACTTGCAAAAACTATGTGGAAAATTTCTACAGATCTTGATGCTTCACATGACAGCTTAAACAATCACAGGGAAGGCTAGCTGCCAATAAAACAAAATTTTATATTTTAAACTGTAAATATATTTGCTCTATACAGATTAAAGAAAAGATAGCTCAGAGAGCCAAGAATTAGGTCAATCAGGAACAAAAAACTTTCCATCTATTGCATAAAGGAGTTTACTCAGAGAAAATCCAAAATCTTGTTCACATTCTTATACAGGCAAATGTTTCAAAATGAAATGTCATGAAAGTTATTGAAGCTGTATTGGCTGCAGCTGGGATTACAGCAGTTGGTCATATTCACCCTAGTACAGTTGCTCAAATTATCAAAGAGGGATATATTACAGCTTGCATACAGCCAGTACTTTACACTCACCCCCCTGGTCTGATCAGACTGCTTGGACTCTGAGCAGACTCCAATCAGACTACTAGGACTCTATTAATAATATATACTTAGTTAATACTTTTCTTATCCAGTCTGAGTGAAGTCCAAGTGAAGTCCAAGTAGTCTAAGTGAAATCTGAGTGAAATTGTCAGGCACTCAACACAATCTCAATAGGGAGTGCCAAGGTCAATACGCAAACTGCTAACTAAAGAGAGAAGAGGATGAGGAGTGAGACCAGTAGTATTGGTGGTAAGAAACAACCAGCTAAAGACTACAGAATAAAGATGTATTACTACTACTATATATACTAGAAGGTCATGCACATAAGGTGCAACTAAGTCATGTTCAATAATGAGGGAAACATGTGTAAGTAATATAACTACTGTGCACTGCAGCTGCATACTGTGGTTCATGTTACAAGCATGTTTCTAATATATGATTGGAATGAAATAACTACTACTAAGGTGCTTTATCCTCATGTTGTAGACATGAGCTGTTGTTTGTTCTTGTTGTCAATATTATAGAAACTGTTTGATAATTAGAAAAGAAATCTAAAAGAATAATCAAAATAAATGGTTCATGACATTACCCCCTCTCTAAGAATCATGTCCATGTGATCAGACTGCTTCCTCTTCTGCCATTCTTCCCATTGTTCTGAGACATATGCTTCCATTGTTTTCTTGTTCCAATCTACAGCTGTTAGGCCAGATACAATGATAGGTGACAAGGGTGAGCCAAACAGTGAAGGCAATGATTCCGACAATGATGATGATGAGTAATATTGTCCTTTCAGTGGGGGTGAAGTTGTAGACATCCATAGGGTTCCAGGGGTTCTGGGTGTTGTTTCAAAAGATTGTCAGGGTATTATTAATAAAGAGCGTGTTTGTAGGCATGGGGAAGCAGGGTGGTTTTTATGGAACTCTTCGACTAGTTCAAGGCTATTTTCTAGATTGCCGATTGGTTCCCATGTTCGAGCTTCCTTTGGGTAGTTTTTCCATTCAACCAAGTATTTCATTACCGGTCGTCAATTACAACTGTGTCCTGTCTGATCAACTTGGCTGTCTAAAATAGTTTCCACTTCATATTCTGGTTGTCTGTCAATGATGTCCAGGGGTGGGGGGGTTTCCTGGTTCTGGAACAACAATGTTGGTTCCGAGAATGGTGTTAACAGAGATTCATGGAAAACTGGGTGTTTTCGTTTCCATTGATCTGGGAGTTTCAACTTGTAAGCCGATGATCCAACTTTCTCAAGTATTTCAAAGGGACCATATCGTTTATCTTCCAATTTCTTGGCTGGGTTATCTGTTGTGATATTAATTGCTTTGAGATAAACCTTATCTCCATATTTGTATTCCCGTGATGGTTTTGTAGACCTGTCATAGAAATGCTTCATATTTTCAGCAGCAATTTTAAGCAATGCTTCAGCTTCTTGATGTGTCTGTGTCATCATTTCTATGAATTCCTGAACACTTTGAGTTTTAACCATTCCTGAAGGTTTGATTCCTTTCCACGGGTGTTGTCCTGAATTGAGGAAAAATGGCGAGTAACCAGTTGATGTGTGAACCTTGTCATTATAAGAGAACTCTGCTAGTGACATCCATTCAGACCAATCATCTTGTTGATGATTAACAAAGATTCTCAGAGAGTTCAACTTCTTGATTGACTCTTTCTGTTTGTCTCTCTGTCTGTGGATGATAAGCCGTTGACAAGTTCTGTGACATTCCAAGTAGACTGAATAAATCCTTCATGAATTGGGAAGCGAATTGAGGTCCTCGATCACTAATCACTCGTTTGGGAAGTCCATGGTTCCTGAAAATATGATCTCTAAATTCCTTAGAAACTCCCATTGACATGATCTTGATTGTCATTGGAATGAACTTGGCTGCTTTGGTGAATTGATCTACTATGATGAGGATGGCGTTAGACCCTAATGATTCTGGAAGAGGTCTGATTAGGTCAACTGATATTATTTCCCAAGGTTTCAATGGAATCGCATTAGGTACTAATGGTGCAGCAGGTGAAGTTTGATTTGGCTTAGTCCTTTGACAGACTTTGCATCCACTAATGTACTTCCTGATATCTGCCTGTAATCTGGGCCACCAATAATTCTGTGTAATCAGTTCCTGGGTTTTATATTGTCCTGGATGTCTGGTTGTTGCTGTGTTGTGATGGAGATGGATAATCTCTTCTTGAAGTTTCTTATCTCTAGGTACATAGATCCTGTGCATCCATGTAATAGTCCCATCTTCAAGTTCCTTCCAACCATTTTCCTTGACTGCTAGATTCCTTTCAATGACTTTGTCTCTATTTTTAGATGCTTGTTTGATCTGAGACATCAAAGATTCATCAATTCCCACAATATTGTGTTGCCGAAAATATTCTGGTTTAAGCATTATGATGTTTTCATTGTCATTTACTCCCTTCTCATGACCTGCTCGTCTCGAGAGGAAGTCTGCTTTAGCCATTTGTTTTCCAGCTTTGTGTTCAAGTGTGAAATGGAATTCTTGCATTTCAGTTACCCATCTAGCTTGTCATCAGTTCAATTTCTGCAGTTTTCTAAAATACTCAAGATTTTTGTGATCTGTCCAAATCTTGAATACTTCTTTTGCACCCAAAAGGTATTGTCTCCAGTTGTCTAAAGCTGTCATTATAACAAGCATTTCTTTATCATAAATCTCATAATTTCTTTCTGTGCTATTTAAAGCATGAGATATGAATGCTATGGGTTGCCAGGTTCCATTGAGTTGCTGTTGAGACAGAATTCCTCCATTTGCAAAATCTGAAGAGTCTACTTCTATGTGGTATTTGCCTGAATCATTGGCATGGCTAATACAGGTGCTGATGTTACTTGTTTCTTCATTTCTGCAAAAGCATCATCTTGTTCCTTTGTCCATTTCCAAGGATTGTTTCCAGTTAATTCCATTAGTGGTTTGGCTACATGCACAAATCCTAATATGAATCATCTATAGAAATTAACAAATCCTAAGAATTGCTGAACGTCTCTTTTGTTCTGAGATGTTGGCCATTCAACTACTCCTTGGATTTTTGCTGGATCCATCCTGACTTGGTTGTGAGAAACAAGAAGACCAAGGTATTCTACTTCTGCTTGTTTGAATGTGCATTTTTCCGGTTTCAAAAAGAGTTTATTGTCTTTAAATTTTTGTAAAACTCTTTTTACTATGATATGGTGTTCTTCAAGTGTCTCTGTGAAGATAAGTACATCATCCATGTAGATAATGACTTTTCCTTCATCTATTTCTTGTTTGAATATCGCATTCATCATTGTTTGGAATGTAGCCGGTGAATTTGTTAATTGAAGAACATTACAAGCAGTTCAAACAATCCTCCGTTGGTACGGAATGCTGCCTTCCATTCATCTCCTTCTTTGATCCTGACATTGTTGAATCCCCATCGGACATCTAATTTCATAAAGTACCTTGCCTTTCTGAGCTTATCAACTAGTTCTTGAATAAGTGGCAGAGGGTATCTATTTTTAATTGTGATGTCATTTAGACAACAATAGTCCTGTACGGGTCGAAGAGTTCCATCTTTTTTCTTTACAAAGAAGAATGGTGATGCCATTGGTGACTTCAAAGGTCTAATCCTTCCAGATTCAAGGTTTTCAGTGAGGAATTTATCAAGTTCTCCCTGTTCTGCTAAGTTTAGGGGATAGATTTTACAATCTAATACTTTAGTGTCAGGTACTAACTCAATAGCATGATCCCATGGTTGTCTTGGTGGCATTTCATCAAAGGATTCCTTAGAGAATATGTCTTTGAACTCGTGGTAAGCTTTAGGTACAATTTCTTCAAAGGTTTTTGTCTTTTTTGCCTTTGATTGCTGCTCAGCGAGTTTAGAAGACTTAGTCTGGAATGATCAGTACTGCATTTCCTTGTTTAGATCAATGATTAGAAGATGTTCTCCATCTTCAATCTCAGGTTCATCAATTTTGATGATATCATTGTCTTCTTCAGGGGTTGGAGTTTGGACTAGTGGGGTACATTCTAATGGGCATCTGGTAAACTCAATTTTAGAGTTTTTCCAGTCGATTTCCGGATTACGGAGTTTAAGCCATTCATGACCAATGAACATCTGGGCCTTTCCTGTCAGGGCAACACTACAGTGACAAGACCACAGACAACAAGACCAAGCAAAGAGTAAGGATAAGGAGGATTGAGAG
>JASFCW010000308.1:0-13075 GCA_036936985.1 Crucibulum cyathiforme
GGAAACCTATCCGTTGAATCAGAACGAATTCAATTGTAAACTGCACCTCCATTCATCAGATACAATGAAATCTGGCACAATGAGAAACATACCTTTGTTGCGGCCTCAGAAACATTCGACGGGCGCTACGTACTCCACGGGTGAGAATTCACGAGGCAAAAGCGAGGAGATGAAATGACGGCATGCGTCTAGAGTACAAATGCATTAACGCTTGAACAGAGGATGAGGCATAGCCTACGAACTTCATTTTCCTCGGCTGGTGCGTCACACAAAAGCAGTGAAAACATGTTCAGAGACCGATCTTCTGTAGGCAGCGAGGACGGCGGAAGCCATGGACATCTCTTCATCGAATTACGAGAACTGATGCCAATGTCCATTAGCCAAAGAGTACGGCTGATTGTGGATAGTCGATGGTCGGTTGGGCATAGGCGTGAAAGTGCTGAATGCGAGCATACCTGCGCTTGAGGCTAGGCATGGAATTCGATGAGAAGGACCCTATGTTTAGAGTGGGCATACGCACAGTCTCAGGACCCCGAATGCCCGACGACATAGCAGTCGCCGGCAGCAGAAGCATCGAACGATTGCGTGGGTAATACGTTGCAGTAAGACCTGGTTACGATGTGCGTATACGCTAGGGGGAACATGTGAGAATAGATGTAGACGCAATTACTGCGAGTACTTACCTGAAGCCAATATACAGACGTTGCTGACCTGTTGAAGGAGTGCGGGGCCAAACAGAATAGTTAGATTGCATATTGCATAGTCGGTTGAACTCCTAAGCACACGAAGATTCGATAATGGCGAATGACGAATGGCTTCAAGAAAAGCACCATCTAGATGTACGATAATATACTGCAAGAGATATTTGAGCACATATGTAGCCACAATTGTCGAGGTTCGTACCAAATGCCAAGTTCTATGCAATACTTAATCTGCCCAGAGGGAACGACAACATGGCGGGTATTGAGACTATCGATCACTGCAGTAGCATACAGTCTAACTGTTCCAATACGCCACAAGGTCGAGACACGTTTTAAGAAGGCCTGCATGCATATCTATGATGTCTGACGAAGCGCTGTCATGAAAGCATTTCACTCTAACCTCGCCGTAACCGCTTACAAGTTTCGGACAAGTCGAAGCGCTCGCGCTACCCTGATACATGAAAACGCTGTAGTTAACGAACGGTACATCGGCGAAGATCTAGGGAGACTCACCAAATACATACTCAGCATAAAGTTGAGCAATCGCATGGTTTATATGACCGCATGGATGAGTGGGTCGCTGGGAACATGCACTACTCAATATTTCCATGGTATAATACTCCCAACCAAAGATATAGACTCACGGCCAGCATTAAGGTGAAGGTATCTGCTTCATCGACGTTGCAGGGAGCACGCACACCCAAACCCCAATCCTGCAATTGTGTAGGAGGGAAATAGCACCTGAGAAACCGTAGATAAACGAAGAACAAATGCAGCTCTTGTGGATTATGTAATAGCTCTGCGAGTTCGACATAGGGAGTAGGTAAGACTAAGGCCAAAGAAATGTGAGTATGTATGTAGGAACGAGCATAGTGAATGACTTCACGAACACTAATACCACCTGCAAAGACATGACAGATGTCGCAACTTCATCCCGACGCAGCAGCTAGATTTCGGGTTTCGAATAGATGTAGCAGCCCCAAGAGGGTTGAATACATTGTATGAGCGATTAAGGGGTAGCTAGATTCGTTCTCATCGAGCGTAGAATGTTGGAATGAAGGGTCAATGGGGCAGCGCGGCGTCCCGAGACCGTAGTTTCTGATAGCAAAGCATCAGTATCAGCCTACGAAGTGGATCCAAAAGTGCAGGAAAAGGTCACCCACACATACAGCTGGAGGACATGTACTGTCTTCGACCTGGTCGTCACTTTCGACGCGTCAGTGATGTTGGAATCCCGTGATGTTGACGTTGATGATGATGATGATGGAAGGAAAAGATTTCATGAGTTGTGGGTGCAGGCAAAGAAACTTGGCAAGAAAGTGAGAGGGAATCGCCAAGTATTAGGATTTGCTATTGCTCATGATTGTGGTAGTGAGCGGACTAGTGAGATGCCTATTTGGTTCTATTATGCGAGCGCTTCGTCCCTGAGCCGGTTTCTTACCACCTCCACTGTATGTACTTCGTTGGTTTAACTAGAACCATGGTGACCACCGCACCGTAAACTCTGGAAACCTGCAACCTTGTGCTTTACAAAATTTAAAACATCGTATTCCCTGGCTATTAAACAAACAGCACAAGTATTCGAAAACCAAGGCACTCAAGCTCTTTTTAAACACAGAAATTTAGGAGGATGAACGTAGCAACATGATTATTCTTGGAGAAAGTGAGTAACAGTGATTATTCAGGGGCTCGATATGCGAGTGGATTTGTCTTTGAGTTGGTAGATAATGTGGTATAATATCTACCGTTGATCTACCGGGACATGATCTAGTTCCTGGAACCAGGACTCGTGTTTCCAGTCTGTAACTGGAACGACAGTCAGTTCGACGGAAAAGAATCCAGACCTCACTTACACAAATACAAATGCCATTCCTTTCTCCAAGAGTGATATGTGGCGTTTCTTCCGTTAGCTTTGCAGAGGACGGGGGTTCATTACGCCCGAATGTCAATCATTACCAGGACCAGGTACAGGGGCAGATTTGAAGGAAATGTACCCACGATTCAGACACATTCACGCTTGCATTGCGTACGATTTACTATTCTGCTATCATATATTGAATGGTTTTTTCAGCTTGACTGCGTGTTGTGTATATTGTGAGTTGCTCGTGATTCTGTGGTACATACGTGGAAAGACTGATTGCTCGTATTTAACCACAGTGAACCTGACAATCCACCCTCTATACTATTCTTGATTGCTGTCAACCAAGCCAAAGAACCTTTCATCTGCCTGAGATGGCCAGGGCGCAACCAACTGCAAGTGACTGTGGAGCAGGCACAGGTACTTCTCGGTGAACGAAAGTACCGACTTCTGGATATGTCACGAACTCAGGAAATGGGCTATAAGAGCTGAAGCTAAAGTGTTGGAATTATTATTGGCACCCATCCATTTACCTTCACAGTTGATTTCAATCCTCCCCAGCCTCACCTCTAAATCATGAGCGTAACTATCGATGGAGTCAAGACTTTTGAGCCCTTGCCCGTACCATCCTCCGAGTTCGACAACGGCCTCTACACAGTGAAAGCAACCACCGAATGCCAACAAAGCGCGTCAGACGACCAAATCCAGACTCGTTTCTGGTTCTCCACTCCCGTATGTTCTTTCATATTATCTCCTCTTGCACTCACGTTTACCTGTTCGATTGCATACTGTAGGCACTGGATGACGAGACGATTAAAAGGCTTCATAGTGTCCAATTATTCGCCGAATGCCGCGACCAAGGGTTCGCAGATGTCCCGTCCGCTGGCAACTGGACCTGGTTTGAGATTGGTATTTATGTCGATGCGTCGGGCTCTACTCTCAAGGAGAAGGATGGTGTGAAGCTCGTATGGAAGAGTCACCCCAACCGTTTCTTGAGCAACTCATATGATTGGGTGAGTGCAACTTGCCGTATCTCATTCTTATTCTGACCTACCGTTCGATTCACAGAGCAACGGCATGATCTTTGACAAAAAACATGAGATCTTTGGCCTTCTTTCGGTATGACAATTTTCTCTGAGTTGTGCAGCCTCATTAACTTGCGGTTTACAGCCCGGCAACGTGATTGGTATTCGCCTTTGTGCCCGTTTCCCTGGTTGGGAGATTATGGCAAAGAGCGGATACCTCGTCGTTGAACTTGGCCCCAAATTAGGTGCATGCTAGACAGTTGGCTTGGCGCCTGCGCAAATGTAACAGTGGAAATTTTAGGAAAACGCACTGTTCCTGAGTTCAAAGCAATTGTTCACGATATCAATGCTATGCAAGAACTCATATCGGAGGCCAACGCACAGTTTACTGTCGCATTTACGCCTTCTCCTGTTCAAGGGCTTCGAAAGGCTGAGACCTATACTAGTGCAGGCGAACGCCCTCTGCGAGTCCTTTCCTTAGGTATGTCTGGTTCTACATAGAAATCTATGTATTTGCTTCAGAAAGCTCAACCACGCGCTACAGATGGTGGGGGAGTTCGTGGACTTTCTTCGCTTTACATCCTGAACGAGGTCATGAAGAAAGCTGCGCCTGGCAAGAAGCCATGTGAGGTGTTCGACATGATTGCAGGAACTAGTGCTGGAGGGTACGTCTTTATGAACCTTTCGATGCGCGTAGACGGTAACTAACCTGATGCTTAGGCTTACCGCTATCATGCTTGGACGCCTCAAACTATCTGTGGACGAATGTATCAAAGATTACGAAACGTTGTCTCGCACCATCTTCAAAGATTATGGGAAGATCGACAAGGGCATTAGAGTTCACAAGACAGGCGCACGCTATGACTCGAGCATTTTGGAGAATGCCTTTAGAGAGTATGTTGAGCAGAGGACTGGAAACCAAAACGAAAAGCTGCTGAATGAGGAGGGCAGCTGTAAAGTGTAATATTCAAATCTATTGGGATCTCAATCAGCTTTCTCACTAGCTTATCTCACAGGTTCGTTATGGCTGTTAGAGAGGATGCCGACAACAACCGTGGGCCTGTTTTCCTGCGCTCATATTCCAATCCCCAGACCCTATCACCCCTCCCTGACTGCTTGATCTGGCAAGCAGGACGCGCTACATCAGCTGCACCTTCATATTTTACTCCTATCAAAGTCGGCGACTACACATTGGTCGATGGAGGTCTTCTGGCGAACAATCCCCTAGGCTGGTGAGCTATTTTTCGTGGACGGTATCCACCGCATCACCTATACTTACGTAGATTCCTCTAGGCTATGGAGTGAAGTTCTAGACGTCTTCGGTCCAGCCAGACGCACAGATTGTTTCCTCAGTATTGGCACTGGAATTCCAGCAAATCAACGCGTGGGCCAGGCGGGTGTAGTGGACCAACGCGAGCTTGTAGCTGGATTGTCTGGTTCCACTACCAACACGCAGCTGACGCACATTCTGTTCAAAAGCATTCTGAACGCGTATGCGCCGGATGCTGGAAGTCGGAAGTACTGGAGGATGAACGTGGGCGAATACAATGAGAAGACCGACAATTACAAGGATATCGGTGACCTCGATGACCTCACCAAGATCGATGGGTTCCGTACGATGACCGAAAACTACATCAAGAGTCAACAGGGACTCATTGATGACTGCGCGACGAAGCTTAGTGCGAGCCTGGCTGCTTAAATAGATATCCATGGAACTTTGTATTTATATCCAATAGCATTTGACAGTATCAAAAGCAGAGAAGTGAGAAATATTAGCATACGCAGAATAATGTATGACTTCGCATGAACAGACGAGTAAAGGCACCAGTGCTCTCTCCGTGTAGAAACTTCTGCAGGGGGACATTAGCTAAAGCTACAAACGATGTGCGCACTCGCAACTTGGGCAAATCTAGCTAGATAAGTTCTACATGAAAGAATGAGGAAAGTGATACTTTCGAAGGCAAACAACATAACATACCTAAGGCTTGTTTTCGAACGCATACCCATCTATAGCGCCAACAGCCACGATTCCAAAAGAACTGACTGATAAGACCAATATGAAGGGTTTTGAAAGCTAGATAGAGTACTTGTTGAATATGGCTCATGCGGGGATTGGGAAGAGAACACATACCACGGTTATCGGGTAGGGACTGCTTCGAAACACGGCTACAAGCGGATGGGATATGAGCCAAGTTATAAAGGTCCGGGATGTAAAATAAGGAGCACCAATGAATATAATGGATGTGATCAAATTTTGGCGCTGACGTTGGCATTGAATCCGTACAGCCTCACACATCGAAGGAGGGGAGAAGCACACATGGACTCAGACGAGGTCGAGCACCAACAAGAGCCCAGTAAGCGAGCGTTTGGAAGGTTAAGCGAGGAGAGAGACATTGCCAACTGCCTGAGGTCGGCCCAGCGTCAGCTTAGCCTGAAAAATTGTATATGTCGATAGTTGTAACTGCATACGTACGTAGAACAAATACTATAGTAGATGGAAGCATAATACTTCGAACTGTTAATCGTACCATAAGATAAAAATGCGAGAATGCGAGAGCCAGCATTACACCACGATCTGAATATCGAAGATCAGTTGATAAACTTGAAAGAGCATCGAAGAGAATTTCTACCATGTCTATCTAAATGACCGCGACGTCATCATCTAAGCTAGCAATGCCAAACGACATGTGTCGATCTCATGGCACCAATGCAGGCGAGTGCAATTGCGAGGCACCACTTCCGTGCGAATTGATTGCTACATAACCGATTACGAAGGTAGGATACACTCCTCTGTAAAGTCCGGAATTCGCTACTTTCTGGTTTTATAAAGTCAGCCAACTCTTGTGGCATGAAGAGCCGACTTACTGGTGGGACCCCTGCTACAACACGGGCAAAACCATGCACTCAGCATCATCAGCGGTTTCTTCATCACCTTCAGCTTCTTCAAGGACAAAGACATTATCTGTCGAAGATCGTTTAAACACGCCAGGTGTATGAGAGGATTCTTACACACGAATACCCATACAGTCCTCCTCTTCTATAGCGATATCTCTCTCATAGCGGCACGAAGACAGAGTGTGATATGTCACGGCTCTATCCCGCGTCTCCTAACCTGAACCCACCGAGGCCAGCAGCTACAACGCATTACAACGTGTGGCACGAAGAAATACAGTGGCAGTGGCAAGGATCATATGGGTGCGTTGTCTTGACGAGACGGGTTCTCTGGCATCGTTGAGCTACAGCACCAAGTTGGCCATGATAACGGCACGCAGACTACGTGACGCCGGGATATTAAGAAATATGCAAGATGTCAACATGAATAATGTACCTCAAGAGAAATGTAAATACGTACCTGTTGTCTGGACCGCTTCAGTACCAGAGTCTCATTTCAGAGGGCCGAGTATATCGCTTCCGTGATATACAGAATGTGAGGGTACGAGAAAGCAACACCGCCTCTTTGCTCGCGAGGCCAGAGGAGGGAATGAGATGAAGACACCCACACGAACGTTCGCTATAATGTGCCAAAGGACAGTGCTGAGGAAGATAATTCGAGCGCCGTATAGTAGCTGGGATTCACGAGTGATGAATGTCTTGAGGGTATAGGCCAGTGATGACAACGATTGAGAGAGGGGTCTGAAGGAAAGGTAAGGAGGAGAGTGCAAATACCGAAACGGAGTAGCATACCTGACACGACGTGTGACACACTGGTCTATGGTAAGTTACCACAATGAGAACGGGGTGGAGCAAGAGCTTCTTGCAGTAAGGGCGGAATTGTCTGGTCAATGATGTATCTGCAAGCTAGGTCAACGAAGTATCACAAGTCACTAGAGCGGATTTATGTACCCAGATCGCGGACAATGGATGCATCTTCGGGCTTCTGTTCATATCCGCCCCAAGCCAGTTAACGTAATCCTGCTCCGGCAATCAACATGCTCGTGTCCCAGATCCTCTGAGACAGACGAAATAGTCGCGGAGAGCAGCCATATTACGCAGACCTTCCAACGGCCACCTCAGATCGGCTTTTGCACAGCCGGAAACTGAAGAAGGGAGATAGGGGCGTTGAATGTGTCTCTACTACCCGGTCACGTTTGGTGGCACCGTTCAATGATGGTGTTGGGGGCTGCTCGCAGTAGCAAGTGCGAGGCATACAAAGTGAGCGAGGGCGAGCTCGAGATAGCAGTGTCTGGACAGAGTAGCGGAGGGGCACTGCTATGGGAGTGATGAGCAACAGAGAAGAGGGGATGTAAGGAGGGGTTGCCAACATACATGACGATGGTTGAACGAAGCTAGATGAGTTACTCATATGCGGACAATAGCCATCCGGAATCCATCGCCATCGAAGTTCCAAATATCACCCTACAACACGCGTGTGGGGAATCGTTTGCGAGGCTGGCTTGCTGACTTCTCCTCGACGTGGAAAGATTCTACAGGTAAGCAAGGGGTTACAAGAGACGTAATCCTTTCCTATATGCAATTTCTAGGCAAACTTCCACTGTAGAGAGGTCGGAGGGCCGGAAAAAACGACACCTATCCTGCACCAATCCTTCAAAATCAAAACATTGAAAAATCGCTTGCATAGGGTTCACTTACAATATGGCCGTAGGTAAAAAGTTATTCACAGAATCGATAGTCCACACCAACAAGGTCGGCCGTGGCGAGCACGAGCCTTAGTCCTGTAGCCCAGAAGGCAGCGCGGGGCGACTAGAGATTGAACATGGCGACATGGCAAACAACGCTTGGATTCTGGCTTTCATATTCTTTAGATGTAGGTAGACGCTACGCTGCTGACGAGACTGCATAGATTCGCCTATACGCTCAGAATAGGGAGAGTTCGGGGCGAATATTGCAGGACGAGCTCGGGGCGAGGGACAATGACGCCAACGGTTAGGACGGCCGGGCGTTTATTCACGTGTTGTTTCTTGCTAATCCAAGCGCTTATCGGCCTTGTCTTTGGCGTAATTGCTTTTTCAACCACCGTCATCCCTCTGTTACCACCTGTGTCCACTGGCACAATCTTTTATATTTGAAAAACGCCTGGCAGTCAGTTTCTATGTCCCGCAGAAACATACAGATCGAATTCAGAGCAACGCCTGAACAACTCAGAATTTAAAGGAACACTATAATACAACATCACTAGCCAAAATTCCCGTGGTAGCTTATGGTTCAAACCTAGTTGATTATATTGGAACTTCGTTCTACCTTGTTGTTTACTGCGTAGCGTAGAATACCACCGAACGAGCGCCTAAATAGCTGTACACAGCAATGGCAATCCCGCCCTCTAAAACTTCCACCCCCCAACATTCGACGCCTATTATATTCCTGCCTTCGTTAGTCATCGCCTCAGATATATACCACTACGTATTTCCAACACTTCCTCGCAGATTTTCAGCCCAGCACGTTCCATCATGTCATCTGTATGCAGGAATTCCACCGGTTTTGGTTTTACCAGCCTTACGATCGCATCACACGCTGCCCAACGGCAAAGCAAAACTCTGAAACGACACAAAGATAGTGTCTACACTGTGGCGTATTCTCCAGACGGGTCATACATCGCATCGGGCTCTAGGGATACCACCATTCAAATATTTGACTCGCGTACTGGTAGGGCCATTGGAAGGCGACTTAAAGGCCATAAAGGCCCTATCAACTCCATCTCGTATTCTCCAGACGGTCGATATCTTGTGTCGGGCTCCGATGACTGCACTATTTGTATCTGGGATATAGTAACCCATTCTATGGTTGGAACACCACTCGAGGGTCACACAGATATCGTCTGGTCCGTTGCATGGTCTCCAGATGGTAACTGCATTGTTTCAGGCTCGCAAGACAAAACCGTTCGCGTGTGGAACCTGAAGCCTGGAGAAACGACCCTTCCAACCGGTATATTCGCATTATTTTCCAATTCCGTCAACGCAGTCGCATATTCACCAGACGGAACATGTATTATATCCGCCGCAGAGGATAAACGAATTCGTATTTGGAGTGCTAGCACCGGAGAGGCAGTATCTGAACCTCTCGTACACCCTTCGGACGTTTGGTCTATTGCTTATTCGCCTGATGGAAAATCCATCGCTGCTGGATCTATCGATTATAAGGTTTATGTGTGGAATGTAGCGACAGGAGAACAAGCTATGGAACCACTGAGCGGACATTTTGACTATGTATACGGTGTTTCCTTCTCACCTGACGGGAAGAACTTAGTCACATGCTCTGGCGATAAAACAATCTGTATTTGGGATTTAGATACGGGAAGGCCAGCGATACTTCCGCTGGATGGCCATGATGGCGTAGTCTGGGCCGTAGCCTGTAGCTACTCGACGTACGGTTTACAAATTGCTTCTGGATCTGACGATGAAAGTGTTCGGATATGGGAAGTTCGATTACCGAAACGGATTGTGACAGGTGAGCGAATCTTCTCATTGTATAGTTATTAACCGCCACTACATCTATGTTTTAGATATTGAGATCTTAAAAGTGAAGCTACCTGAAGCCGATAATTCCCAAATACGACCGCCACCGATTACCGAATCTACACCTCAGATACCATTGGACGGGCCAAAAGTTTCTGAACGTCCGGTAATAATATCTGAACCAGAAACCATCGACTCAAACAACAGTATCGTAGAAGATTGTACGCGACCTGATGCGGAATCAGATTCTGATTTCGATGCATTTTTAGACGTATGCCCGCTTCTACGATTACAGCGCCACATCTAGAAACTCTGAACTTTTTTCTTTCTTTTTAGCACGATGCTTCCGTCCCGTTCGCAGAAATATTGACACCTGGCAATAGATTGGATGATGATCACGAACGAGATCCAGAAAACCAATTATTATTTGTACAGTCGTTCACTTACTACGTGTTTACAGTATTTTTAACCATCTGTTTATCTAGCATGATATAGATGTAGTCTCCGTTCTTTCGCAACGATGTACTTCAACAGCACTCCTGACTCCAGATATGAATGAAGACTACTTTTTGAATGTGCGTCATTGTAGCTTCATTGAATAACGTGATAATTATAAAGACTTGGCAGCAATCGGCCTCAATTCCACCGGACCTTGGTAGAAACGAATCATCTAATACTCAACACGCCAATGATGTTACTATGCCACGCGAACCAAGTCATACCTCGGTATGAAATATGATCTGAAACGCATACTGATTACTCACCAGTGACGGAAATAGTCTAAAGAAGAACTGCCAGTTTTTATCGCCTCAGATTCTGCACGAGCCAATATACGTAAACTTCTGGGTGTAAAAAGAGACGAGGACGACATAAATTTGCACCCGAAGGGTATCTTGGATGCAAATTCGCATTATTTTATTAAAGGACATTTGGATGAACTTGAGTTTATTGAACCGGTTGCTGCTGCTCGCCATCGACTGGTATGTTGTGCTGTCCATTGTAATTGTTTTATTGTTAACTTCTCTAAGTGGGAGATATGCATCGAATCCGATGACCATTCATCCTTGCAAAGCGATGAATATGCTGATGTTAGAATGTCCGAGAAACGAACCACAGGAAATAGGAAGAATCTATTTCCTCTAAAGTCAGAATTATTTAGAAGAGTATTGTGCTGGATATGGGAGAAATCATTGCGAGTAACAGTCCGTCGATAACCATCCCTCAGTAACAGATGGAATGATGGCCTCGTCGCCTGAAATAAGGATATGTAGATATAACACGAATCCTAGAGGTCTATCAAATACAAATCTCACGACGAGTCATTCCGGAGTCTATTATTGCGGCAAGTTGGCGAACTCGCAAGCTAGCTGAACAGCTAAGTCGATTTACCAGCAAGACATCAATATAAAATTTCTTACAGCAGAAAATAGTGTGGTTTGGAAATGATTCGTGAGAAATTTGTCTTCTCATGTCGGCACGGCACACTCTCAATTAAACGAGTGGGAAGGAGGATGGAAAAACACATTTCGGTCGGAGATTCGAAACGCCAACGACTGCTCACTCTCTGCGGCGTTTCATGATCACTTATCATTCAAGATTCCCAAGAAATTTTAAAAACAGTTCGCCTTACTGACCGATTTCGTGAGTCCTGGGTAACGGAATAAAATAAGGTATGGCTCAGTCAGAATAGAACTTGACTGATATATATTGAAGTAGCTATACCTAACGGAATAAAATAAGGTACGGCTACGAAGATAATCAGTAAGAGTGCAACGAAATAAGTAAGTAAGTTGTAACTCACCTCAGTCAGAATAGAACTTGACTGAGGTGTTTCTACGCTATCTATGAGTCTTATATACTGCAAGAAATAATAAAAGGAGTATCTACTGTAAGTAGATACAAACATACGAATCAGTTGTTTCTAAGTTACTAGGTCCGAGAATATATACATTGCTAGTTCGTCTAAATAATAAGTGGGTCGATTAACAGGAATTCCGAGTGGTGCTTAGGGGCGGGCGAAGCATCGGACGGTCTGTATTTCCAACACTGGGTGGGAGCACGTGCAGTAAGTTTGATGGAACCTGGGTAAATACAAAGAGGTGGGTGATTGAGGAATGCTTTTGTAGTTAGCTCAAGGATTTCCCCCCTCACATTAGTAACCTTGAAAAGCACTCTCTCCTGGAGGAGATATGAGAAATGATTCGAGGATCATTTGAACAGGGCTAGTGCTGTGAAAGGCTCGGCCTCAGGCCGTAAGCCGAGCCGAGCCGGGGTAGCCTAAGCCGTATGAAGCCGTGCATTAGGGCTTCTACGGCCTACGGCTCAGGCTTCCAATTCTTGAGGCCGTAAGCCTCGGCCTGAGCCGCGGCTCTTGATAATGACTGTTGGTAAGCTAGTGATCGCTTATTCACATCGGAAAGTACAGATTTTCAGGTGACCTGAAAATTTGAGGGCAAGTAACTTAAACTATGATTTTATAGTTCCAGTTACTCGCCATCAAAGTTTCAGCGGACCTAAAAATATGTACTTTCCGATGTGACTGAGAGAACTGGTTGTGCTGTAAGTGCGATTCAAAGATAAGATGACTTATCAAGAAGTAAACCCTGCACGCGTGTCAACTATAGAACCATAGATATATGGATTTATATTGAGATTGAGTATGAAATTTGATTTTTATAGCTTTACTTTCAAATTTAGTATATTTAGTAACAAGCCACGGCCCAGGCCTAATCCTACCCCAGGCCGGCCGTGATGACGGCTCAAGGCTCGGGCTTCAGATTTTATGAAGCCTAAGCCATGCAAAGCTGGGGTATTGAAGCCGAGCCGAGCCGTTCCAGCACTAAACAGGGCTAACGAAGAACAAATAACAATTCGCACTCAAGTGATACGTGCTTAGAATACTACTAAATTCTAATTTAATGTTTTCGTATCTTAACCTGTGAGGGATGATACTAGAGATAGCGATTCTTCTTTTTCTTCAGAAGATGATGAAGATGGTAAAAAGCCTAAGCCTGGAAATCAAGGGCGAAAGCGGAAGTTTAAGAAGAGTCGTCACCAAAGAGCCCAGCTAGCACGTTCGAT
>JASFCW010000309.1:0-13064 GCA_036936985.1 Crucibulum cyathiforme
TGTAAAATTTCAACACTTTGCAATACATTTCACAAATCATTTCACACTATTGTAAATAAGCCTACACCAGGAGTGTATCTCACCTCATGTATGTCTATCCATTTACTTGAATGTGGCAGCTTCCACCACCAACCAACTCCCTCCTCCTGTCATTGTCATGGATGGCAGCAAGCTCAACCTCCAATCTGTGGCAAGTGTGACAGGTGTGACATTAGTGACAACTGAGGAGGACTTGACATGAGGTAGCAAACAAGACCATTTAAAAGTTTTGAGTTCACTGAGGCTATCTACTGTGGTAAGTACAGCTTATATATGTAGGACAGTATCTAGCCAAGCAAATAACAAGACAAGTAACCATATGGTAAAAAGTTGTCTGAGCAGCACGAAGATCTTAGGAGAAGTATGTAAAAGGTAGGTATGAGTAAGAATGACAAAGGACAAGAGGTAGACCAGATAGTATCGAAGGGATGTGACAGCATTGGGAGGGGACGTGTCAGCACAAAGGTATAAAGGTGATAAAGAAATATGAAATAACAGAACAGGGAGGGGAGGCAGGATGCTGATGCGAATGTGAAGCCAGGAACAGCAATCATCCCTGGACTGGGTGATTGAGTAATCGGATCGTTACACCTGCCCTCCAGGTAGACCGTATGGAATGCCTTAAGCAGTAAGGGGAGCTGTAGCTCTGGAAGGGCCAGGCGCATCATTGTCCCTGCACTTCTTCTTCTTCAGGGCATTGACATCAACAATATAGTCATCATCATCTGTAACATCCATAGTGTTGTCCTTGGCATGAGTAGGTTTACTGATGCTCTTGCCTTTCAGCTTCTTCTCAGTGATATGGGGCTTGACGAACTCATTGCACTTGACATTGCTCTCAGCAGCCTTCCAGAGCATTGCCTGGACCATCTTGTGCCATTTGGGATCACAGTCGACAGACTCAGCATTGTCACAAAGATTGCCAGTGTCCTCAGGTTCGATGCAGAACTCGGATGCATTGATAGGGTCGCCAGTGGTGTCTATGGCATGGGTGGTGAGATTGTAATGGGTGAATCGACAAGTCCCAGTGGCATTGGCGTTGAATATGCAAGCAAAAGTGTCATATCCAGCAGGGATGGTGGATGTGTTGGGGCTGGGTAGTGCAAAGATGCTCATCCATCATAATGATAGCATTAACCTGGGTGGCAGTGAAGATGAATTGAAGCTCAGGGTGCTGAGTGTCAGTAAGGGTGAATGAGGTGTGGGAAATGTGTCGAATATATGGGTGAGTGATCAACGGGTGCTGATTAGGTTTAGACTCAGGCAGGGGCATGCTGACAGTTGACAGGCAGTGTAGAAGACGAGAGTGATGTGGAATAGAGAAGCAAAGACAAGGAGGTAGGTGACAAATGAGTTGGATGAGGAATGGGATGACAAGAAGAGGGTTTTTATGTTGAGAAAGTAAATGGCAATTTGAAATTTTGTAGGACATGGTGCTGATGGAGATTTGCAAATCGTCAGCAGGTGGTGTTCCATGTCCCTTAGGCAAGTCTGTGATTTTTGAGACACCCAGAAGTTCAAGATATTCCAACAATGTGTTCAAGTGTGAAATATCGGAGTAGGGTAGCTAGGTAACGTCCCCTGACTTCCATCTAATTTCAAATACTGAGTCTTTCTTTGATCCAGCATGTGACAGAATGGAATCTATGGCCCATTTGCCCTCTGCAATGCCTGGTGCCCCAATTTGTGTGTCATGATGCCCAGGAAATAATCAGTCATTGTTAGAGTTGTGAATATGAAGTAGGGATGCATGAAACACTCCATGTATGCCCTGTTGCTTCAAGTGTGAAGGTAAGTCTACTTTAAATGAATCATTTTTGAAGTCTTTAAGAATCTTATAGGGCCTGATGTATTTAGGAATTAACTTCCTAGCCAATCCTTTGGCAAAGGATATATTCTTTGTTGAGAGATAAACGAGATCTCCTTCAGAAAAAGGTGCATTCCGCCTTTTCCTATTTGCTTCTCTTGTTTGTTTTACATGTGCAGCTAATATGCTATCATGCACAGACATCAACACTAATTTCTTTTGAAGTGCGAAGTTTCGGATCGATGGGAACTCCTCTTTAGGAGCAGAGTCCCATATCATTGAGCACAGGAGCTGCCCGGTATTCAAGAAAAAGGGTGAGTAACCTGTGCTTTCTGATCACACTGAATTAATTGCAAATTCAATGGTGGGCAGCTTCGCAACCCAATCTTTCTGAGCTGGATCTATGCATTGATGCAACATTTGCGTGATTGTTTGGTTCACATGTTCAGTCAATCCATTGGTTTGAGGATGGTAAGCACTAGACATTTTTAATTTCATGCCAATTAATTTATGTAAGTGCAACCAAAAGACACTAGTAAATAGAATGCCTCTGTCACTAATAATATTCTTTGGTAAACTGTGGTGTTTATAGATTTCTTCGAACATTAGTTCTCCTAGTTGAATTGCATTGTAATTGGTACGACTTGGAATCAAATGGACCATTGAAGTGAGCAAGCAAATAATGACTGTAATAGAGTCATAGGTTCCATTCCTATTTTTGGATTCAGGTAAGGGACCAACAAAGTCGATCCCAATCGATTCCCAGGGGTAACTTGGGACCAGTAGGGGATTTAATAATCCATATGGCTTCTGATTGTTCAGCTTGCTGCACTTGCACGTCATACACGTTTCACAGTATGCCCTGGTATCAGATACCATTTCCTTCCACCATACATGGTCTCTTAAATAATCCAATGTTTTATTCACACCAAGGTGAGCCAGTAGAGAATGAGTTTCTGAGATAATAATCTTGTGAATGTTTCACCCTTTTACCATTATTTTCGGTATACATAATAGTTTTCGATCATTTGATTTTAGGTACAGAATATCATTATTATCTTTTTCAAAGTTTCTATACTCTTTTGGTTTATCAATGATTGATTTGAAAACAGGATCTTGATCATATTTCCCTTTTATCTCAAACAGGAGGTCAATACCTTCATGGCTTTCTCTTACAACTGATATCAAGGATGTACTATTTGATAAATTGCTAGGAGTTTCATCCTCCAGACTTTGCTGTGCTGGCCCACTCGGATGTTGTGGCTTGTTATGATCCGGTTGTGTGGCCATGTTATCATTGGCTGGTGGCATTGTGATGTGCTGTTCTCTGTTATTTACAGAAGGTAGTGACACAGCATCCTGCGCATTTGTAGTGTTCAACAGAGCAGGAGGCTTGGAAGGTGTATTCCCACCCTCCTTTTGTTCTCATGGACCATAAAGAACAAAACAATGCCCTTTCATTTGCACAGCAAATTCACATGACAATTCCTCTTGAATGTGCTCACGGGGGCTGCAACAGACCACAGGCTTGGCGATCATTGCTGCCAAAATGGGAGCACCTATTTCAGTAAGTGGATTGACATCCTCATTGATGACATTAAAATAGGTATATTCACTCCAGGCACGAACCGTGCCCACTGAATCATTCAAATACATGCACAATAGAGCATTGGTGATGACATTCTCAACGCCAGGTACATACACAACTTTAAAATTAAATGTACTGATTTTCTCAATCCAGCATGCCTGTCTGCCAGACAGATTCTTTTGATTTAACAGGAAAGTTAGACCTCTGTGGTCCATCATCCACTGGAAGAAGACACCTTGCAGGATATCATGGTAATGCATCATTGTTTCAACACTGGCAAGCATTTCAATTTCATGAACAGGATAATTTTGCTGAGCTGAATTCAACTTAGCAGAATAGAAGGCAGTGATTTTTGCTGTCTTCCAGTCAGTTCCCTGACTAATGACACCTGAGATACCAGTTGCACAGCCATTGGTCACCATCCAAACAGGTAAGGCATCCTTTCTGTATTTGATTGCTATCAAATGATGCTCAGGCACTGATTCAGTTAAATTCTTTACATCTTCAAATGCTTGCTGCTGAGTGAATCCCCATTGAAAAGGGACTTTATTGCCAGTTAATGAACTTAAAATGCCCATCAGAATTTGAATGTTCGGGATATTATCAGCGAGGTATCCCACTGTACCAAGAAAACCATGAAGTAAGTCTCTATTTGTGGGTGTCTTCCATTTAATAACTGAGTTGACTTTATCAGGGTCCATTCGGATCCCCCTGGTGTCAATAATATGGCCTAAGACTGACAGTTCAGTGGCAATGAAGTGGAGCTTCGTCGCACTAAGGTACAATTTTTCACGCTCAAGTATTTCCAGTACCATTTTGATATGTTCAATGTGTTCTAACAAAGAATTTGAATAGATAATAATATCATCAAGATAAACATCCATGAAATGTCCTATGTACTGTGAGAAGATGTAATTCATCAAGGCCTGGTAAGTTGCAGGGGCATTACAATCTCCCTGCTGCATGACATGACTAATGATGTTTCCATCAGGAGTTGTGACAGCTGTTCTGTGGACGTGGGCTGGATCAATACGAATCTGCTTGTATGCCACTTTCAAGTCTAATGCTGATTGGAAAAGGCAAGCAGCAACACAGCACAAAATGCCATGGGTTTCAGGCAGCAGTGAGGTCATTTTGTGAGTGTTTGCATTTCTTTCACATAGATCAAGTACAACTCTAAGTTCAGGTTCTCTCCCTTCACATTTAGGTTTAGAGATCAACAACATGGGCACTGTGTTGCCTGTTGAGGCGATTTCCCATCGACCAGATTGAATATAAGTGTCTCGCTTCTCCATCCACTGACTTCTCAATGCCTCAGGACACCATGAGGGTCACCAAGAGTAGACCTTTGATTCATCAATCAAAGGTATTGTGTGATTTATTGCCCTTAATGGAGGTAATTCCATTTCATTTACTTCTCAACACATGGAGTTGCTAACTCAATCAACTTCTGACACACAGACTTGACATCATCCATGCCAATTGCACTGGACAAGATGGCTGCCATAGATTTTCCTTCAATAGGCTTACTGGCTTTGCTGCCAACGACGACTCATGAGGGATTAAATCCCAAACAAATCTGGTGCTGGAACAGGAATGGCATTCCTAGCACCATATCATAGTTTGCTAAATTAATGACATCAAAGGTACAGTCTTCGTTAATCCCTTCATATTCCAGTCAAGCTTTAACTGAAGTATTTATTTTAGATCTCGAGCCTTGGACAGCTAGGTGAAGATTTAGGGGCGTGTCGAGAGTGACATGTTCCAGTTTCAGTTGGTCTGCAATCTGGGTTGACACAAAGTCACCCAGTGATCCAGAGTCCAGTAGTGCACATACAGGATGGCTGTTCAATTTTACCACAATGTCAAGCAGTCTAGGTACGATTCTTTTTGCTTTCTTCAACATTGCTGAATTCCTTTGAACAGCAGCATATGCTCCATGTGCAATTTGGATGCCATTGAGCTGCATGGTGCCCTTGTGGCTCAACATTTTGAACATTTTCATGTCTTTGATAAGAGCTTTCATGAATTCTTTTAATTCACAGGTTTCAAACTCAACATCGTGGGCATCCAGTTTACAGCCATGATCTAGTACTTCCGTGGATGATCCAGATGTGCTCAGGGCATTGTCATCATCAGGTCCTTCCCAGGACCACTGATGATCAGGCACATCTTCAGGTGTGTGTATTTCCTCATTGGATTCTTCATCATGAAAACTCTTAATTTGTTTATTCAGATTTTCATGCTGGCCTGATAGAACAAGGCAGAACCAATTTACGAGATCAAAGTGTGGATTTCTTATGTGAGTGGTGTCGATATTTATCATAAATTCATTGAAATTATCATAAATAGTATATTCTAGGTCAGACTGAAGACTTATTTCAGCATAGAAGCGGTTTTCCACATCCCATTTGTCATTTTCTCCTGGGAATACACTATTCATGCTGTCACAAAGCAAGTTACTTGGGACATAACAATGAGCTTCTGCTAATGTTAAGTTCTTTTGCTTCCAGGTTCTTTGAGGGAGGTCTAGGAAGCGCACACATAGGTTTGCATACCAATCTGCAAGGCAAAAATGTCTATTCTTCAGCAGGTGAGTAGAAATGTCAATATTGAATTCAGTTACTCAATCATAGATATAATGCCATTCAGGCAATTTTTGGACCATGTCAAACTGGTACTGTTGGACCGGCTTCTTCAGGGTTTGTCTCATCACCTGGATATGGTTGAGAGTCATTGAGTACATATTCCACCATCATAGCTAGGGCATCACCCATATACTTTTGAGGGTGCCACTCAGGAACATATTCAAACCAATCCTGTTCATGAGGAGTTGGTGTCCCTAATGGGGCTCGAAGTTCTATCATCCCGAGAGGTAAGCCATGCAATACTTCAACTTCTTCATCTTCCTCTGAAGAGGATCCTGATTCTGGTTGTATATTATGTAGAGCCATCTTTCCAGGAGGCTTGCTACTCGACAATGCAACAGTATTGGCTTTGGGACAATTTCTTGCTAAGTGTCCCACTTCCTTACAGTGGAAACACTTATTTGCAGCTAATAATTTGGCTCTCTCCTTCTCACTCATCTGTGGAGTGGAGTGAGAGTCAGACTTAGAATTACTTTTGTTGTTATGATTATTCTTATTAGTGTTTGACAAATTATTATCCCTCTTGTCCAAACTTGAATGCAACTGAGTATGGCCAGACTTATTAAATTTTGACTTATTCTTATTATTCCCTGACAATCCTTCAGGGTTATTACTCTTGTGATGTTTTCCATGACCCCCATTCCCATTGTTATGGGAGTTTCAGGGCTCTGTTACTCCTTCAGAGATCTCAATTATTTCAGCAGTGCTGTGTACCTCATCCCAACTAGAGATTTCTGGATTTAGCCGGTCATGCCAGAGTTCCCTTTGAATAGCTGGGCACAGGCCATTCCATAACTTAATGACTTTGTCACACTCATCTGTGACTCCAATCATATTGTACATGTCATCTAGTTTATGGACATACTCACTAACAGATATATCATTCTGAAAGAATCTTTGAAGCTTTTTGCGCATAAGGTTTCTAAATTTAATGGGAAACAGTAGTTAAATAATTCAATAAAGAACTTGTGTAAGTCCCAAGCTTCAGGATCACCAGACACCTTTTGAGTATAGAAATCATAGGCCTTACCCATCATATAATATGACAGGAAGAATGCCCAGCAAGACTTCCATACTCAGCCATCACAGATGTAAGCAGTACCTTCCATGACAAATTGGTGATAGGCTCAGGTATCCGCAGCTCCATCATACTCTTTAGGGGCGATTGGTTTAATAATCTGCTTATGTGATCAACAAGAATGTTTGTTCTTATCACATTGTTTGTTATGACTGCCCCAGGCAGACCAATGACGAGGTTCATCATCTGACTCAGTTCCACTGGTGCTGGAGTCCAAAGGATCTCCATCACTGGGGTCTGAGTCAGAGGAGGAGTCGCTTGATCCCCCGTCTGAGCCATGTGAAATGTTATCTAAGGCTTTTCCAGCAAAGCTGTGTGAATTGATTTGAGCAGCTGGCCTTATTTCCACCATATCAGTGGCCAGATGAGTAGACTGGGCTTGCAATTGTCTATTTAGAACATTATCTATTAATACACTTGCAGCCTCAGACATAGGAGTCCCGGCAACATGAGTGCACTCAGGTTCACACTTCTTAGGTTTATTCTTAGCAGGCTTACTAATATGCAGAGGCACTTCTTGCCTTGCATCCTTATTCATATGGGCCTGCTCAAGGGCAGCCCTCTGGAACTCAATATCCATTTCTTTGTTATTCAGTTGAACATTGCCCCAATTAGCAGGATTGACACCTTTACCTTTATGGGTAGAAGGTCCTTCATCTTGAGAAGGGACTGATTCCTCCATCTCAAGAAGGGACTGATTCCTCTCAAGATGGCAGTAATGCATGACCATAACACTTACTAATATCTTTCTTCTGCTTTGGGGTAAGCCTTTCCTCAGCTTCCCTGACAGCTTCACACTGTTCTTCGGTAAGTTCTGTATTTTTCTGGAATGTGACTTTAGCTTTCTGAGCTTTAAAGCTATCACCTATGGAGTCCATGCTCTGCACATGTCTGCACCCAACCTTAATCCATGGGTTGGTATTCTCAGGTTCTTCATCTGAGTTATCAAGGACAGGGGTCTTTTGAATATAATTATTATTATCATTTGAAGCACTATTTACTTGCTTGAAAGCAGTCTCTTCCCTATTGTGGACAATAGGCAAAGGTGGTCTCAAGGCAACCATGTCACTGTAAGTGCATGCTGCCTCAGCATCAGGACTAATAGCCCAAGTAGTGCCAGACTTGGTGGGTTGTTGAAGACTAATATTAGCATGGATGGAAAGATCCAGCAACTCACCTGAGTTGATGGCAGTGCTGGTTTGATTATGTTTGTGAAGCGTGTAAGTGCGAGTAGTCATAGTCAAGATGCAAGATATGAGGGTATGAAAAAGCAGAGGGGTTTTGGTGACTGCTGTAGGACAGTGGTTCTGGGAGATCAAGCCGAAGAGTACCAGTTGAAAGGTGGTCAAAGAGGTTTTTGAATTGAGGTTTGTAAGGTCAAAAAAGATGTGGCGAGTGTGACAGGTGTGATGTTAGTGACAACTGAGGAGGACTTGACATGAGGTAGCAAACAAGACTGTTTAAAAGATTCGAGTTCACTGAGGCTATCTACTGTGGTAAGTACAGCTTATATATGTAGGACAGTATCTAGCCAAGCAAATAACAAGACAAGTAACCATATGGTAAAAAGTTGTCTGAGCAGCACAAAGATCTTAGGAGAAGTATGTAAAAGGTAGGCATGAGTAAGAATGACAAAGGACAAGAGGTAGACCAGATAGTATCGAAGGGATGCGTCAGCATTGGGAGGGGACACATCAGCACAAAGGTATAAACATGATAAAGAAATATGAAATAACAGAACAGGAGGAGAGGCAGGATGCTGATGCAAACGCGAAGCCAGGAACAATGATCATCCCCAGACTGGGTGATTGAGTAATCAGATTGTTACACAATCCCTCAATGATTGCCTAGGCAGGCACCAATATCTTCCATGTGCCACTCCTCCTTGGATAACTCTGTTGTTCCACCCAGGCAGCTATCGATAAGCCTGTCCCTATCACCTGCCCTACCCTTGTGCGTATTGTGTGTGGAACACATCAAAAGGCTTCCCAAGTCTTCCTATTCACCAAGATTACAGATATGAGGGTGATTGAGTGTACAAGAAAGCATGGAGTGCCAAGAAATCAGGAGCCAGGCACGAGAGATGTGTGGGTGGGTGGTGGGGGGCAGGGCGTCAAAGAGAGTGAAAGCTATTCACCCAGCACTTTGTTCACATTGGAGTCACATGGAATCACGCATGATGTAGACCAGAGATGGCTGTGGGTGCATAGCCACGTGGCTCTCATTAGTGTTTTAGCCTTTGCTTTGCTTTGTCAATTGTTTAAATTTAGTAACATCTGTCACTGTCAAGTTGCTTGACCAGCTGACCTGTATTCACTCAATAGCTTGTTAAATAACAGATAATGTATATTATTTTAGTGGATGTGAATAAGAGTTACAGAAAATATATCACAATTAAGAAGTAGTTGTCTTATCAAAAATATCAATGCTGTGGAACCAAACACATGACAGCACATTTTTTGTGTTTCATGTATGTGACTCACAAATTTTTATCTGCCATTACACCATTACAGCAACATGGCTGATACCATCCAAGCTTGCAATGTGTGCCATTGCACATATGCTCTAAACAAAATAAGCTTTAAGGTAACAACAGATGGAAAGTTCACAAAGATCTGTGTCAAGTGCTCTCAGAAAAGGAAATTAAAGAAACAACAGAAGAAAAAAGATGTCAAAGTTCTAGAAAAAGAAAATGTGAAGGATATAGATGAGATAGCAGAAGAGGAGCTTCGAAAAATGCTGGGAAAAGTGGATCTGCAAGAGTTCCTTGATATAATTGCCAATGAAGCAGAGGTCTCATCATTTGATGCTATTGTGAACCTCAGTGGACTCAGAGACACAGTTGGGTCAGGCAAAGAGAATGACTTGAAGCCAAGTGCAGACATGCTTGCCTCGAAAATTTGGGAACAATTGAAATACCAATATATGTGAGTTCCTTAGTCTTATTGCCGAAATATTAAATGTACTCAAATCTGCAATGTTTTTGAACAGTTATCACAGCCAATATAAGCATAAACAGACACCAGGAACACACTTTATGTACAACTGCTCACAGATGTCCAATTGCCAGCAGCAGTCAAAGAAGTCCAATGAATCAAGCATCAAAAATCGTGATAAAATTTGCATGTCAACATTTGATTGTGACGGTTGGCTCCATATCACAATCTTTGATGGAGAGGATACTGCATTTGTCAAATTCAAACACAAAGACAAACATATACCATACTGGAACATCAATATTCCTGCTGACATTCAGGAAAATATCATGTCCAATGTTGAGTTAAGCCCAACACAAGTGAGCATTACTATTATGTTTCCGACATTGAAAAGTCTGATTGTATTTTAAGCTTTGGGATAATATTTTAAGGAAGACACCTGCTCCCCTGTTCTCACAAAAGGCTGTATATCATATTTAGCATGAGGAATCAAGTAAGAAGTGGAAATGCGATCAAGATGAAGTCATATCTTCAAAAATTCTTCTCAAGCAATCTCCAAAAGAGAATGTATACAGGGTGGAAGAGATCTCCCTTCCTGAGATACCTGGATTTACTGCAATAGCATTCTCCTTACCAGAAGTACTTCAAAAGTATGGCCAAAAAATGCAAGAGATTTCTCTTGATTCAGCATGTAAGTCCTTTGCTTCCAATTCCATGAGACAGGTCTAAATTTAGAATAGGGAACACTAATGGGTCAAACTTCGAAGTTTATGCTCTGTTGGGAGAGATTTCTGGCTCAGGATGTCCTTTGGGATATCTTCTCCTTAGATGTATGCCAAATTCTGAGGCTGGTGGCAAAGAAAAATACCTTAAATTGTTGTTGGACCACTTTCAGCAACATTGGAATATGCAGCCAATCATTACCCTCACAGACAAAGATAAGTTAGAGATTAATGCATTTCTTGACAAATTCCCAGAAGCCAAGCATCAGTTATGCTTTTGGCATTGTCTCCATGCTGTGAAAACACGCTTATCCATTCTACGGTGCTGACCAAAGTTTTACAACATAAATGAAGCCCATATGGAGTTTGAGTGGATTGAAAAGGCATTTGTTCCACTTAACCAAGAAAAAGAGAAGGCTACAATAGTAAGTTTAGAATCTTGTTTAAAACATTATTATGTAGTTTAATTGACTAATTTACAGGACCATTATGTTGCAACACAAGCCATTCCATGCATATAGTCAATGCTGAAATCTGATCTTAGTTCAATCATCATTCAAGATATTCAAGACTATGTAAAGCAAACAACATCTGCTAGTGCTTGTGTATACTTCTTTTTTGATGCTTGAAGTGGGCAAACTGAACATCAAAGTTATAGAACATTTATTTGTTCTCTTATCAAACAATTTCTATCACAGCTCAAGTTATTACCAAAGAGGGTAATACAGTTATATTGTGATGGAGAAAAGCAACCATCTCTTCATGATCTTGAGTCAATTCTACAGGAGCTAATGCTGCCATTTGACCATGTTTACTTGGTTGTGGATGCACTTGATGAATGTGCTGAGAATGAAATAGGAAAAGTTCTGTCATGGATTGAATTATACCATCAAAACAAGACAGGAAGATTACATTTCTTGACTACTAGCCGAAATTTGCATGTGATACAACAATATCTCAAAGTTATGGAGAATATTGTCTTGGATAGCAATAGTGACATTCAAGCATATCTCCAAGCTGCAGCAGTGAATGGCAATGAAGCAATTGTTAAGCTTCTTCTTGACAGTGGTGCAGATATAAATGCCCAGGGAGGAAAATATGGAAATGCCCTCCAAGTTGCAGCAGCAACATCATCATCATGGAACAGTAAAGAAGCTATTATTAAGCTTCTTCTTCACAGTGGTGCAGATATAAATGCCCAGGGAGGAGAATATGGAAATGCCCTCCAAGCTGCAGCAGCATCATGGATTAGTGATGAAGCCATTACTAAGCTTCTTCTTGACAGTGGTGCAGATATAAATGCCCAGGGAGGAAAATATGGAAATGCCCTCCAAGCTGCAGTACAAAACAGCCATGAAGCAATTGTTAAGCTTCTTCTTGACAGTGGTGCAGATATAAATGCCCAGGGAGGAGAATATGGAAATGCCCTCCAAGCTGCAGTACAAAAGGGCCATAAAGCAGTTGTTAAGCTTCTTCTTGACAGTGGTGCAGGTATAAATGCCCAGTGATGACAATAAGGAAATTCTCTCTAAGTGTTATATACATGCACCTTACATCACCAAACTCTACCATTCAACATCAACTCAACCCACATGATATTCATATCTCCACACCTCCAATCCGGTTCACTGCCTTTTTCCCTTTTTATTTCACTTCATATCTTGTTTCCATGTATGTTTTATCTCCTTAGTGCTTCATTTATTACCTTTTCATTTCACACATATCTTTCATGACAAGTACAATGTAGAGCTATTAATCAATAACTCGCAAGTTATAAATGTACTTTCATGATTTACCTTAATTGATGTTTACAGTAGAACCTTAAGAGCCTCAGCAATTTAGCACGTAAGTCATCCATTCATGTTGTAACCTATGAAAGAAACACGAGATAGTATCATAGATGCAAGTACTACAACGATGAACAGACGCTCGTACTAAATAGCAAGATAGATTAGAGTTCTTTACGTACGTAACCACGCTGTCTTTGCAATCTTCTTCTGCTTCTTCTGCTCCTTGAATCGTTCCTATATAGACAATAAATGACCCTACCAAAAGTATTACATGAAAAAGAAACTCACCAGATCCTTCTTCGTCGGCCTCTTCCTCTTCTTCCCTGTCTCATCGTACTCCTCCCCCTCCGTTGCACCACGAATACTTCCACCCTGCGTAGCCAGCTGCTTCTCCCACCCCTCCACATCGAAATAAAACTCGCTCATACGCTTTGCGCGTTCGAACTCGGAGAGATG
>JASFCW010000310.1:0-13040 GCA_036936985.1 Crucibulum cyathiforme
ATCAAATTCAAAAAAATCTCACCACCAAAAAAAAGAGACTCGTACTGCCGTGCTTGCAACGGCCCACAACCCCAAGTGTCTTAATCACTTCGTCATTTATAGGTATGTTATAACTAGCATTCTCACAAAAAAGGAATAGTTATAAACTATGAGGTGCGTAGAATACAATAGTTTATACTCTTTCAGTAGCTTCTTCATTCACACACCTTCCCACCACTCCCTTATGATTATTGTACTTTATATATCATTGGACTACTATACCTGATAACATAAAATAATGTATATGTGTAATAAATATTTATTACTCTTATTCCAGGCCATGAGCCGGAGTGAGAGAGCTCATTCTCCTATATTCACTTTTGTATTTGTCCTTGAGCAATATATAAGATATAAAAGGATCATGGGGAGTCTTTAGTAGAGCAAACGGCGCCATCAAAAGTGAGCGAAAGTGTTACGTTAGCGGCATACACTGCCACATTGGCATCTCGAAAGTTGCCTTGTATGGAGCTATCACGTGATATTTGTAATTAGTAAGATAAGGTTGTTATCCTGATTTCTTTCTTTTTGTTTTCCTCCCACGCGCACCCTCGCTGTCGTTGCGTGCTGGAACTACGGGGCTCTTCACACTCTCCCTGTCTAGTCAGTAATTTCAGCAAATTCAGACTTCCAAATTCTTTGTGAATGCAAGGGTGAAGTTTCCATGGTACACGGGTATACAGTTGACCTGCTCATAATGCATCGCGTTGTGAGAGGCCATTTTCCTATGCATTATAAGGTTTATGCATTATGAGCATTGAATTTGGGTGGGTGATGACATTTTCTCCCTCCAAAAACCTATGCATTATGAGCAAGTTGACTGTAGCTAAATAGAAAAAGACTCGTATTGCCGTGCTCGCAACAGCCCACTACCCCAAGTTCCTAAGAAGCATGAATTCATTTCTGATATGCGAAGGGCGCGATGAAAGGGAGAATGCGACAAAGTGGATCTTGAGCCTGGGTGGAAATATACGGTTATGCTAATTGAATGACATGACCAGTGAACAGAGCGCATTACGACTGGATCCATTGAAGAACAGAACCTGAATCAAGCATTTAGAAAGGGCCCTATATGGAAAGAATTCATACTGGCATAAGACTGCGATTTATGTATCCTTCTTAAATAGGAAAATTCGTCGAAGGCAAGATTGTCGGCGGAAGACTCGAACACAAAAATACACTAATATCAAGTAAATGATAGAAATGTCCAAATTACAAAGAGGAGAACCGAAGAATTTTGCAGACAAACCGGGAATGAAGTTACTAGACAGAAAATTGTGGCCTGAAGACTTCGAATGATGAGAACTCTTCAAAAGAACACATAGAAGCCTCGCATCGAGTCGAAGTAAGATTTTTGCATTCCCATAAGCCTCTATTAGAATACTGATGTACTGCTCTTCAATATGACCTTGTATCCAGTTGAATGGGTTCCTCTGAAAGCCTGAGATGGTATTTCCACCACTCCTGTATGGAGTAGTGAGCACACGCTTAACCTGCGCTACAGGGTCTTGGAGAAACAGATTACGAACTCAACGAAAAGAGTATACCTACAAGGACTTCGACTTGGGACGTAAATCTCAGTGGCAAGTATTAGAGCCATACAAGAGAGATCAAGAGATCATGCATGCGAAAAAATGTATGTGCATATGTCGGTTAATAAAGCCTTCCCCGGTCCGAAAAGAGATCCTTTGCAGCATATGCAAATTTAGGGAATTCATTGCAGATGCGCTCAATGCGCATTGAGGTCTTGAGAATGGGAAGTTGGATTCAATGACTGATATGATAAATTCTGGAGCTGGATATCAGGAGACATCAGTTTGAGCACCACAAGAGTTTTGAGCTGTGCTCTAATAAAGGGAGATCCGTTACTGATGCATGGATGAATGTCAAAATATCAGACAGATTGCACCACTTTTTGTCCCAGTATGACCTCGTCCTAAGTCGACGGGCTTCTCCTCAGAATTCAGAGTATGTATCGACACATGGAAAGCATTCGAAGCAAATTAGTGCTATGTGATTCGAGATCTTGTAGAATTTGACTTTAAGCCCAATTGTAAGAGTAGTGCTCAAATCTGACCTGTAAATCCAAGCAGCTGATTGTGTGGCAAGCATTTGAGCCCTGCAATAGAGGAACTTAGAGTATTGTCGTGCGTATAAAAACAAATAATATAAATAGCAGCAATGACCTCGCCTCGGGTCAAACAGGGATCTTCTACGACCCAGATAAGACGTTGGTGTAGAAATCTAGATCCGATCACACTAACTCAGTCAACGTACAGTGTGGGACGCTCAAAACCGACCTCCGAAGTGATCAAATTTTGGTATCATATCTCGTCATGGAAAAGAGCGTTTTTATCCCGAAAGCCATCAGAATTGACTCGGATTTAGGAGAGGCTTCGAGCTATCTAACGTTTATTCCGATATTCTGAGTTTTAAAAAAATAATGTCACAAAAGTGAGTTTCGGACCCTGAATGCTATTAATAGACACGATAAGATCAAGAGATAAGACATTATCTAATCAATTGTAGATAAATTGCTAAATCTACTTCTGTTTAAGACTGCTTGTTGAGATCGACGGCTTTTATAAGGTATAATGAGGAATGGCAATGTTGTAAATCAATAAGGGGCTGCTCCAGACCCTCAATACTGATTAAAATTTTTTGAATTTTCGATCCCAAAAAGTGAATTTGGTCACGTGACATGCCTCAATTTTGGAAATTGCATTTTTACGCTATTTGACCCATGTTTCCCGCCAAATCTGCAATCAGAATTGCGAACTTCTCAAAATTGAGCTTACAAATCAGGGTCGGGTTTAGCTGTCCCACACTGTAGTACGAGTGAATAAGTAATGTAAGTGGCTCGCCTCAGTCAGCGTAAAATGGACTGAGGTGTTAGACCACTGTCTACGACGTATAGATAGTATACTAATGAGATAAAGGAAGGGGGGAATAAAGGTGAGAATGATAAAAGAGTATGTGTATAAAGAAATATACAAAGGTTGATGTTCACAGTATTTGTCACTTCTCAACAGATGGGACATTAATTTCAGTCAAGCTCTACTGTGCTACGAGGTCCTGATATAAAAAAGTCACTTCAATGGCTCTTGTGCAAGATTATTTCCTAACCTATCTAGAGAATAAACTTGAGTTTCACAGGATTTCCGAGCAGCGGGAATCTGATCATCAAAGTTCAGTGATGAATGAACAAAAAGATATTTTTTCTATCTTGTCGAATGACCTTGTCCCGAGTTGAATGGGCTTGTTCTTCTTAAGTATGAGGGCGGTACTATTGGAAGAAGACGCCGCGCAGCCTGCGCTGTAAGGCTTGCTTACCGTTGCTGAGTCGATGTTGACCAAAGCAGGAATCAGACGCACTGGCATGCTTAAAGGGTGGAGCTCTGTTACATAAAAAGAACTCAATTCTCACTCAAAACTTGCTCAGAATAGAACTGGGTCGTCCTACGGCTATCTTTCATAGGACGCACTCATGTATTGCGGCAGCGCTGATGGCGTTGCGTTATAAGGTCTGGATAGGATGAAGGTGAGGTTTGATGCTTGATGGGTTGCTTTGGAACCACTGTAAGAAAAAGAAAGAACAATAGAAAGAAAGAAAGAAAGACTCGAAAACCGCCAAAGCCAAGCAAGGAAGAATTTGCTTCTGTTTGCCTTGGAAGCTCTTGCCATTGGTTGGGTTCCGGCGCCCGACTTGCCTCCTCTGTGTTCTGTTCAACGTTCAACCAACGTTCAACGTCCTGCGATCCACTTTCCACTCTCTTTTCTTGTGATTGTCTGTGCAAAATATGCTGTTCGAAGAGAAATATCCGTTGTCGCGTCGTCGTCGGTCACTTGCCTGCAGCATTCGTCCACTTCCGCCATCGCCTCTCAGTCCCATTCCCTCTCCATTCGCACGCATCCCTCCCGCTGGTCCTACCTTCGCTACCCTCTAGTATCACACCATTGTACATCATTCTTCCCTCGCCATACTTCTCTTTCGCTACCTCAGACCTCCGTTAAGATGCAGGCTTGCAACATCAGTGGACTCCATGCCCTTCCTGATTCCGTTCATGGGGGTTTGAGATTGATATATGCTAGGAAGAGGTGGATATGCTGGCGCACAAACAAGAGAAGTAAGGGAGGATGAAGAAGTACATTTTTTACGCCACCCTCTCCTCCTTATGATGGTAAGTTCATTTCATTTGCTCGCCACCTTGCAACACCAGTTCTCATCCCGTCACATACACCCAATAACTTCCATGTGTTTCCCTCTAGGATATATCCTCATCTCAACGCCCGCCCCCTCGTCGTCCCGATCCTAACGCCCATTTTCCTCCCATACCTAGCCCATCATCCTCTTGAAACTTTCCTAGTGGTGTCGCCTCGCCACGTCCACCCTTTTAGTAACCCGCGAAGCCGATGCTTATTGTTGTTCTTCTCATGGGGTCAAACCCCAGTACCCATCTACGTCATGCTCATGACCCTCGTGCTTATCACACTCGCAACATCTGTCTTTATCGATCTCACGACCCCCACCTGTACCATACTCATGACCCTACCCGCATCACCCAGAGCCAATCCTCATCCCCCCCACCCGTGCCTTGCATCCAGTTATGCATTACATATCGCAGTCGTCTCCATCGCCGTTCTCTTAGTCTACTCCTACGAGATATTGCCCAGCTCTTCCTCATGTTGCAACCCAAGCCCCGTCGAGATGTAGCACCAGTGGACTTCAGGCGCATACGGTTGTGTTTCAATTTCTTTAGCATTAGGAGGATAGATATGTTAGTGCACTAGGAGTTGTTGTTAGAGGAGCAGCCGGAGGTGGGGTATGTCATGTACATGACGAAAGGAAATGCTGCGTGCATAAGAGGGCAGTGTGTCATATGAAGAGGGCCATCCGATTCTACCCTCCAGTGTTCAACTAAATTTCCAACGACTTCTCACTTCCTCAGGAAGCCAGTGGCCCTCATCCTCTATAGTCTCAAACCCTCGTAGGACTGACATGCGTCCCTCGCTATCTTTTTCAACACTGGAACCTGCGTCATCCGCTTGTATTCGCTTGGCATCGGTCCCCGTCCTCCTCCAACACCAGTCCCTTCATCGTCTCAAGCTAGCGCCTGTCGTTTCGCGTGGATCCAATTTCTATTGTCCTCTCCAAATCCTCCTTCTCCCTGCGCCGGGCCCCATATTCGCTAATCCGGTGCCTACCATCAGCAACACCCGTTACAATCTCGGGTACATTATGGGTCGCACTTGGGAGCACCAGCGCCCGCCTTCATGCTGCTCATGACTCCCATCCACGCTGCGCTCATGATCCATCTTTGCGTCTCCCATCCGCACCGCGAACCAATCACTGTCGTTCGCATCCAGCCTCGCCTCGCACCCAGCCACTTGTCTGAGCGAGTTTCGCCTCGTAGCCGTCATCTCCGGCATCCTACTTGCCCTCTTTGTGAAAGTATCAGAATTCGAACCTCGAAGATTGGATCAACATGGCTGTGAGTGGGGTCGAAGGGAATGTTATGCATTGAGGAGCATGGTCGTATTGGACTGCAGTATATGCAAGAAGATGGTTTGGGTTGGGGCTGTGTACAATGGTGTTGGATGATGGAAGTGGGAGGAAGGGAAGATGAGGTCAGGGCGCAGAGGAGAGGAAAGACATCAAAATTGGGCAGGAGGATAGGGGATGAGCCCAGCTAGAGGAAGTACATATTACACAATACATTTTTACCACTTGTAACTCATATGGATGGCGTTGTACGTCAACGGAGGTCACTCAACTAAGAAGTTTGTTATTAAGGAAATCACACTCAGAATGTACGAGTCATTATCATGTATGTGTGCATAACGCAGCTATCTCATTTCAAAATTTAGTTTCGTAACTCTAAATGGGCTTGTACATCTTACTTCCTCGCATTCTACTCAGCCGATTGATTTACTAAATGCATATAAAGTTTTAATAAATAACATACCTATGTGTTGAATTACTTGTCATTGCGGGAATTACGGCCACAATGGCTACTAGCTCCATCTATGTTACCACATTCATCTCCCAAGATCTCAAGGCGCATACTCGGATCCTCCTTTAATTTCAGAATCACACTGTCCTTCTCTTCTGGGTTTATACCTAAGACGTCCGCTAATGGTTGTAATCCTCCATAGTGCATGCGTTTTATGCTTATTCGAGAGAAGGAGGATGAGAGCAGCATGACCAAACCCCAGAGGAATATAATAAGGGAAGTCACTGCTAATGGAAGGAAGGCGAGGAAATACATGGGATGATAACACGTTGCCAGGTTTCCGTACGTCGTCACATAGATTGGATCTTCTGTGTCGGCAAGTGCAGCCCATCCATTGTATGCAAGGCTGCTGGCAATATATGAGGCACCTAACTGTCCGGCCCAAGCTACGGTTTTTTCCGTGGCCCGGCTGAGATTGAATACTTCATATTGTACATCCTGAGCACAAAGGTTGCTCAATCCTGTCGCTTGAAGCATCATAGTTCCAACAGCGGTAACTATGTAAGCCCCGTTTTCGTAGTATCCAAGAGCTCTCATACCTCTTGATTCTTGTGGGATGAAATGCGATGTTTTCCCATTTGTATTTTCGCTCAAAGTAAAGCGTTTGAGAAACGCAGCAGGATCACCACTACTGACGTCATCAACATCCAAACATGTAGATCACTTGGAATTTGTTTGGTGTCAACAGTGACTAAACCATCCAGATCCACGCCAATAGAAGTTGATACCATGCTCAACTGAGTTGTCCTTGCACAAAGCATTTGCTCGTCTGCAATTTGCGTGTCTCCTTCAGTCCAAAATCCATTACCCACCACACGAGCAATTTCGCACGCGGGGGGGAAATATCCATTACCATGAGGTTGCGCTATTCCAAGTTCATTCTGCAAGGATAAAGTGCAATTGGCCATCAGGAAAGTGTGGTAAGGGGGATCTGATTTATCGGGGGGAATAGTTCCATATTGCTGCGAATCAATGTATCCGCATCTCGGATTATCTGAGCTAGTAGTATAGTTACTATCGTAGTAGGAAGCTACTCCGTTGTGGAATAGATGTGCATAGTTTTGACGGTATAGGTCAACAAAGCGTGACAAAGTGTTCTCTAGATAGGAAGGTCCATGATAGGATCTCCAGCTTCCGTTGGTTGACATCACTATTGGCATGTATGAGTCTACTCCGTCAATGCCAATACGCATACATCCAACGCTAGCATCAACCATAAGGCTTCTTGATACTGAAGCGGTTTGTTGTTTTTGTAGCTGAGGGATCCCAGCAATGACTTTCACCCCTTCTGCGTAAGGGACAATCGCAAGCCCGTTTGTAATGATTGGCAAAGACACCCTGAAAGATCCGGGAGTGGTATGCTCATAGTACATTGAGCCGGTGCCGATTCCCACAGGTGTTGTAATTTTGCGGGAAATGAGAGAATCCGAGTCGGTTTTATTCAAACCAGCAAAAATCGCCGAGTCTCCAAGTGTGGAGTTTTGCCACGATGTGCACTCAAACCGGGATGCCAGTATATCGCCGTTGGCCACCCACTTCTTGGAGGTGATACGGTGCGACGCATCACATCTAGCCACAGTAACTAAGTTTATATCTGTTCCGTTAATGAGCTGAGATGCTATAAAGGTGCGGGCCTCATCTGCAGTTCTCATTGATGCAGGAGTATCAACGGCAGTGGATTCCACTGTGCATGGGTACAAGCCACTGAAGGCTATGTCGCTGAGACTGACGAAGACATTGTACGAGAGTGATAAGCAAAGGACAAGAAGTAGTGGCCGGTTTGACGACTCTACTGCTGGGGTCTGTACCACTCTTGAAAAGATCCATTTTGCCGTCACTTTCGTAGTGGTTGACTTCCCGACATATCGATTGATGACGTCATGTGTCTCGAGAGACGCTGTATGAGGAGCGCTTGCCACTACCAGTCTACCCAGAATGAAGAGACCTGTATGAGCCAAAACCTGAACGATAATACGAAGAATGACAGTGAGGGTTCCGATTGGAATGACACTGGTCAAAAACATGTTCTACAGAGACGTAAGTATTTTCCAATAATCAGCCGAAAGCATACCAGCGATAAGCGTTTGAAGTTTACTCCATGACACCAATACGATGTTGGAGTTTATATGCATTTACCAAAAGAAGTCCATCGACTTGGCAACCAATTCCTTGATCATTGTTCACACGCAAAGGGTAGGATTTCAGGTGCTTGAAAAGCTATACTTTACGGTGTGACTAGTAGATTTTAAAAATAGTTCGATGCCGTGTCCAATTATAATCAGAATAGAGTATGGAATATTGATTTCGATCATTGTCTTCAAGACATTACGTAGCGTTCAATGGAGTGATGCGACACTTAGAAATACATCATGAGAAGTGTTCCAATGAATCTTCTCATCGCTCAAGGACAACCACAATAGTAAAGATAGGAGAATGAGCCCTCCTTCTGGCTCGTGGCCTCGAGAGAGGGTCGGAACTATTTTATTTCATGGTTAACAAATGATTTCGCTTTACGGCTTAAGCACCAAGTGCAAGCGAGCGAGTCATGAAAGCATGTGTCAAAGTGCCGGGGTGTACATCGATCATTGGACTTGTGTAAACGCATTTAAACTCAATCAAAGCGTGGATATATGTACGACCCCATTTCCTTTTTCGGATTGATAGTTAATTATGACGTTATCTGTCGATAAATATTCCCGCTCTCGCTTCGAGGTTTTGTTTGATATAGTCACAGGTTGATGGTCGATGTGCGCTTAACCTCGCCTAGTATCGACGTTTTGGTTGAGTTTGGCTTATGACCTTAGATGACTCTTCTAAATGGATCTAAATGTCGATGCGAGATGTGCACGCCTTTCATGGAGTATTTCCATTCTTATGCGAGTTGTCCATCTTAGGCATCATTTGAGACGATTTGAGGGCAGGAAATGCGTCATGAAGCTGGAAACGTGGAGGAAGGAGAGTGAGGTTGAAATAGAAGTTCAATGTCGTACTCCCTTTGCGCCGACGTCAGTTCCCGCAAGTTCACTTTCTTCAGCGTACAGGGTACTTGCTTCAGCATTAGCAGTACGTCTAGCTTGCATGTTAATGCAGCTTCGTTGCCGCAGACAAATTAGCGTACGAGCACTACTATTACTCACAGGAAATGGGTCAAAACACGTTAATTCGAGACATGTATACGCGGTGCGTTTATCTAGTCACAATAGTGCTCATCATCCTGCTACTCACGACTCCCGCATGGATTAACCTCTTGCCTCCTATCCTCGTCGTGCGCCTGCCTCCATTCACATCGCCTTATATCCAAGCCCCTTGTTTCGCACCAAGCCATGTCTCTCACCATCCTCACCGTCCTAGTCTGATGTCAGCTCCAAATAGGATCGACGTACCGTGTGTGCACCGTTGACCTAATGATCAAGTGGAGGATTGTGGTTGAGTTGATGCTTCTTTGATGTCCTGATACTTCTGTACAGCTGATCCAAAAACGGGAGACACAAAATGACGAAACTTGCTCTAGGATTTTTGTTTACATTTGGGGTGAATCTAAGCGGCCTATACCATATCAGGTCGCAAATCCGAGTGTTGGAGTCAATTAGGACTCATTTCCAGCCTTTTATGGTATAGTCCTACCTGTAGAGTTGTTTGGCCCACTCCAATTGTAAATAGAAATCCTACAGCAGAATTCGTCGTTTTGTGTCTCCCGTTTTTGGATCAGCTGTAAAATTATAAAACATCAATCGAGACTCGAGAGTATGAGTGGCGACAATGGTGGTAGTCTCGCAGGAAGAAGTTGAAACTAATTGGACTAGATTAATCCTCCTTTCGCTTCAAGCATCAGCTTCATATTCATTGCATTTCATTTCTTTCTGATCTCCTCTCCACAATCACCGCCCTGCTTGTTAGATCCTCCATTCGCATCGCTGCATCATCATCTTCCTCTGAATTTCTCGACGAAAAGCCTTCATAAAGAGTATCATCAAAGTCCTTAACGAGGCTCATCCAATGCCTGGAGGTACGAGTTTGCTCCTCGTTAGATGTACTACGGTCATGAGCAGAGGCAAATTGTAATGAAGAAAGATGATTGTCGTCTGATCTATGTTGGACTCCGCTTGAAATACTCCTGAGATCAAGGATGAAGCGAGAAATGAGGATTGATGATATGATCAGGGTATCATCGTTGAGGACTGTGCTGAAAAGCCCCTATGAAAGCCATAGGGTGAGATAAGGTGTAATAAATGAGATCTAAATACGAACCTGTGGTAGCTGGACGAAACAAATACAGTCATTTGATTTTCTAGTCAGAAAAGACCAATTGGACTTACGAAGTATAAGATCACGGCTCCTATTTGTATTCTGGTAATGATTCTATTCCATGCTCAGAAATACGGCCCCTTCGTTTAAGTACGAATGCGAGATTGCTCACATAAAATACATGGTACCTATGTGAGATCATTCGTGAGATGGTCAACGATGGAGGGCTAAATGATCGACGATACAAACCATTTTTTACAATCAAGGCCACTACGCTTTCACTGCCCAGCTTTTTCAGACCGCCCTGCAGTTTGATAATGTCTACCAGCTTCCACACGATCAATGCAGTCGCACTAACATCGAAGATGATGAGCGAGAAGAATGTCAAAACGAAAGCTATGTGAGATGTGATTAGAAGTCGAAAAAAATCGGCTGCGACGACATTAACAACTCACCTCTGTAACCACAGACATCAGAATTGTGGTTACCTAATCAAATCGCAGAGAAAGAAACTTACAACGGATTTGCAGCCTATGGGCATGAAAGCTCTTTAACTTGCACCTGCCATTTCTCGTTAATGTTATTTCAAAACTTATCGTTCAAACTTACGATATCTACTCGTGCCCATAAAAAGTATATGACATCATTTTTGCATGCGTGCTCAGGTAGCACTCATTGTTTGTGTTCTAGCTCAACCTCTGCTTCGATTTTACAATTTGACTGCTCTCATGCATGACCATGTCTCTTATCTTGACACTCCAAGAAAGAAGAGGCTCATCGATACATAACAACTTAACTAATTTTGTGTCACAAAAATGTGTTCTGACGCGTGAGTATTTTGTGATGTCATATACTTTTTATGGGCACGAGTATATTTGAAGAAGGAGTGGTACATATCGGATGTAGCATTCTGATGTCATTCGATATTCTTGGGAATGAGAAGAATCAAAAAAATTGAGTAACCACTGGTTATAGATCGGAGTGTCACAGTAGTCCAAACAAAGTTTGGTAGGGTACCGCACAGCGGTGTGGTCTTGTAGAAGATTCAAACGCTGACATAGCTTGAGAACATGCGTGTTTCGTACATGTATTTGTGTGTTGGCCGAATGAACAATGAATATCATTAGGAAAATTGGTAGTTCATCACTGAATTTGAGTTCTTGGCGCAATAGCTGTAAATGCCAATGGTCCATGGCATGATTTAACTTGGTGGTAATGACTTTAGTTCCATTATTTTTGACTTCCTCCTTCAGAAATAGAGTCAATTCAAGTACATCAGTGTAGAAAAATTAAAAATATTACTTGAGAGATATTATGTAATGCTTCAGCAGCATTAGATCGGAGGTAACTTAGTTGTAGGTCACAGCTGGGTAGTGCCAAATAGTTATTTCTGATGAGTTCTATCAGATTTATCGACTGTAGTTCTTTCAACAAGGCTGATGTTAAAGTTGCGTGCGATAAATGAGGGAATGCTTCGTAATAAGCATAATCTTTCAGATTATCTAATTTAGTGTGATAAGTAGTCATAAGCAAAGAGAAATCATAAGACCAACCAGATGATTTGGATTGTAAGATCAATAGACAACAACCTGCCAGATCTGCATGCACATCTCCTTTTTTCAGAGCAAACCTTCCAGCCCTGGACTCATTTGTCAAAAAGTCGCTGAATGAGGCATGGTGAATTAGGATAGAATCTTTCGGATTTTTGGGAAATGCGATGATGGAATGTAAGTCCGAGAAAAGAAGGCGTGTATTACTACAATCTTCAAATCGAAGAAAGTTATCCAAAAATTCTGGTGAATGAGAACTGAGACGACGGCCTGCTTTAATTTCGAGTAATGCCCCCAGGGCACGAGCTACATTTTGTTGATCTGCAACTTGTGAAAGGATATGACTGTAAAGAGTATCCAGCTGGGCATAGGGTTTATCCTTTCCAGGAGGGGAAACTCCCAGAATGACTTTTAAATGCTGAATTGGTGAAAATTTTGGATCTGATATGTACTTCATCACAGTTGATGCATAGATAAATTGCCCAGATGACCTTGAGAGCAGTGTATTGACTGCAGATTTAGAAGGCCATGGATCTGGAAATGGCCCATTAGCATGTGACTCCTTTATCTCCTTGAATTTAGAAGCAAGGAAGAGCTCGATATCTTTGGATGCCGATATCAAGTCATCAAGGGCTAGATGAGTGCATAAATTTTTGGTATCCTTCTTTCCAAAGAGAAAGTCTCTGATAACCTGTTCCGGACGACTGGAAATGAGAAAACATATAGGTATATCTTCCTTCTCCAACAAGATGAATATGGCTTTCAGGATGGCCAGTTGTTTCTGTGGATTGTTGCATTCATCAAGAGCATCAATAATAATCAACTGAGGTGAGTCCTTGGGGAGTGATTTATTTTCAATGGCTGCTAAAAGAGGCTCAACAATGAGTGTCCGAAACTGTACAAGTAAATCTCGAGTAAAAATTGTAGAATCTGCATCCACTGCTTGGGTTATTAGAACTTTAAGACACGGAATGTTCACAACGAGTTGATAAGCTATCGTTGGAAATAAGTAGAATTCCGAGTTCCTCTTTGGAGCTGTACGGGAAAAGAAGAATGAAGCGCTGAGGCAGTTGTCGAGCTTGCATTTCTCAGCAATGTTTTGGGAAATAGCAGACTTCCCAGCACCAGCGGGACCGTAGAGCCACATAATCTTGGATGTACGGCTTTGATCCTGTACCCACGAGAGGATATTCTG
>JASFCW010000311.1:0-13035 GCA_036936985.1 Crucibulum cyathiforme
CCTTGTGTCCTGTCTTCGTCCTCTACCAGCCTTTCCTTTCTGATTTCGAGTTGTGGCTGACTCTTTCCTTCTCCTACCCACTGTCCTTTTTTCGCCTGCTCACCATCATCTATCTTCTCTCCTGTATCTCATATCGGATGAGCAATACAAAGTCTGTAGTTTACGGAATGGATCACATCATCCACAGCTCGACACATAATCTGTACCGTGTACGTCTGCAGCTTCCTCATGTTGAGGTTTGAGGAGACATGTATTAGACGTGGAGTTTCATGTGACGCGTCAGCGAGAGTAGGATACTATACGGCAACTCTTCTGTAATATGTAGCTTTGGGATAAAATGTGTTTTTATTATTACTATTAGACTATTTATTCTACTGTATGTGCATTTCCGAAGTGCAAGCTGCGTTGGTTATATGAGTAGCCTTAAGTGACGAATACACCCTTCTTTGGACATCGCAGACAGCTGACTCCGAGCTGCCTTGGCCTCCCGTGAAATTCGTTGGCACTCGTTCCATGTTGAGAACTTGGCTGCGTAACAGGAAGACGCAAGCTGTTTAAAGAGGAAAGAGGGTGAGGTGATTACGTCTCCTCACAATGGCCATGTTGCCCGCTCTCGGGGAGCTTCTCTTCGAATCTGTTGGGTGCGTCAAAGGTTGGAGACGATGTCCGGGTGTCGATGCGCATTTCTTCCTGCTTGTGGAATTCGTGGAGGATGGAAACGTGGAGGAGGCTTGTATACTCATGATTGCGCATTCCAACAAGAGACGGGGTAATGAGTAAATTGGAGAGAATAGCTTACGAGTACTGCCTATCAATCTAACGAGTGATACAATGGAACGCGGAGCTTAATCGTGGAGGAAGACGATTCCGCTCAATGCCCCATCTGTGGGCTGCATATTTTGATACGGAGCCGAACATCGCCATAGAAGGTACACTTCATCCCATGTTCGTACGTATCTCCTGTACCGATCGCCTTGGATCCTCTCCTAGCCTCTGTTGTACCTTGATGGATGCATTGTGAACGGGATGTTCAAGTCCACAACCGACGAAGATGAGATGAAGGCTAGCGTTCGAATAAACTAGGAGTGAGCAGCATCATTATCAGAGAAGATGGATCGAAGTGAATGAGGAGTTACCGAAGAATTTCTAGACGGTTTGTAGGGGCCTCAGGTGCGTAAGCAGGCCTGACGTCATGACTCCTGGATCTGAATGAACATGGACGCCAAAAGATAGCTTGAAGACTTACAAACAGCACAAGCGTGCCCCCACCCGATGCTCCAGCAACGAAGGGCCTTCTCCTCATGCCAAAGGTACAGCACGCATCTCCCAAGCGATTACCTCCGACCTTCCTTTCCATAGCGTCTTCCGTGCCCGTGCAGGATTTCATGTATAGCTTGGTGAATGGGGCTTGGACACGAAGACAGGTGGACGTCGACAGGGATGTACGATGAGCATTCATCAAGAGAGGTCGTCGCTAGATGTGATTACGCTCGATGTTGTATGCGTGGTGGGCTAATCTGACGCGCTGGCAATGGCTTCGAGTCCGTCGTTTCGTATTGCTGCCAATATCACTGGGGCTTCGTGCTCGTATCCAAAGAAGGTCTGTAAGGAGGTGTTGGTAAGGATATGAGTACCAGAGAAGGGAGATACGGGAGGAGGTAAAGAGGGAGGGAGGCTGAGAGGGCAGGGAGAGGGTCGTACCTAAATGCAGCTTCGACATAGGGATTCCTGTCAGACGGTGCAGGGGCAGGGTTGAATGGAGATTGGATATCAACTGCAGAGACAGGGTACGTCAGAAGGATGAATAGACAGACAAGATAGCAAAGAGGAATGGCTACGACGAAATGGTCATATGGAAGAGGGCGGAATTGCACTTAAGCTCGGAGAAGCGAGGGCTTACGTTTGCGCTTTCAAAGATGTGACCAGAGATTAAAGTAGCATCAGCGGGCGAATCATACGTCGGAGGCGTTATTGACAGTTTAGCGTGCAGTTGAGCGGCGAGCATTGACAGCAACAGATAGAATCTAGATATTGTCGGAAAATCCAATTGAGATGTTCCCACACGTCGACGGCCTTCACCGCCACCCGCCGTGGCTCTCATTTCGTCCTTCCCTGCACAACGAGGATCCCTGGCCTCTACGTTCTAAACTGCAAGTACTCTCTCTTCTCGTCGTCTGCCCGTGCTGTCTACCTTCTCGAACCTATGATGACTGGCTCAACTCGACTAGACTCATGCAACGGCACAGACTTCAGCTGTGACTACCTTGACGACTCCTCATCGTATAGGAAGAAGTTTATCTACGCTGGTGAGTAACGCGTTCCTTCCCTCATCTTGTCTACACCTTGCGATCCATCGTTTTTTTGATCATGTCTATCCACTCATGCTGATTCTCGTTCCTCCAGACACCCTTGCGCCTTCCATCCGCAACTCTGGACGTAATTGCCCCTGGTCATCCCTCTGTCTGTTGTAGAGGACATGTTTGCGGGAGATAGGAGTTATAGCTATGGTTTTGAGTGATCGCTCGTAAGTTCATCCTTTGTTCCGTTCTTCCCACCTCGTTCCTGTCCTTCTCTCGTCCCAATATCATTTGGTTTTGAGGCCCTTAGTGTCATGAGCATTCGAGCACGCGCCAGCCCGCCAAGTCTTAACTACTCCTCCCCACCCTTGCCAAATTCCCCTGCTCACGATTACTCTGCACAGCTCAACGGAAAGCAATGTATGAATGCGTGTCCTCGCCCACGCAATACGCTTCACGATACTTTCAAGTATGTGCTGTTGTTCGCCTTCGAACTCCGGAAGCCATGCGCCAGACGTATTTCGCAACCCCGACAGCCTCTCCTTCCCAACTACGCAGATCCTTTTCGCCTAACACCCTTGCACCTTGCGCGAAGCTGGCCCATCTAATATTCCACCCCAAGATCGTCCATCGCATTCAAGAACCAAACTTGAAGCTTCGAACCCAGTCGTCATCGTGATTCCACCATCGCGTAGGAGCGAGGACCAGCGACACTCCGTATGTGACGTGCAACAGTAGTTACCAGCTGGCAATCCCCATCCAACCTATTTATTTGTCGGACCCGAAGCTGCGGCGTTGAATTGCTCATTCCAAGGGGGCGCATTCCACATTGTGTGTCTTTCTAACCGTGTATCTATTCTATGCCTTTGCTTATCTGGTTCGAGTAGCGTCCGTGTTTGCATATTCGCACACCCGATTGTCGCAATGCCTTCCTTCCGCCTTACTTTCGTAAGTTCCTCGTTCACTTCGATCCATCTTCCTCTGGTACTTACGCCACCCCTTCATCTGGCCCCATAAGCTCTCCATCCTCGCAGACATCGAGTCAAGGATCAAAGAGGATTAGTAACTGGATTGGAGATCGATGGCACATTAAGCAGACCGCTCATGGGTCAACTTGTCTCTGATTACTTCTCAGAGCCCCCGGTGAGTCATTCGTCTAATTCGAACCATCGTCCTCTCACTTATCTTGTTCTATCTTTCTGCAGATGCCCTAAGCTGTTCGTTGCCTTGCTCATGAGCCTCTGGATCATGGGATACGGCTATGGGGTATGTCGTGGACACGCGAGCAGTGTTCCCTCCAATATTGGCTGGAACTCTCGTATGTGCTTCTGCCCGTGAAATCTGTCCCACCATCCACAGGCCTCCATACCAACCCACACTTTCGGGGTGTGTTATTCTCTTGAACAAGGAATCTTACATCCTCTGCCCACTACCCTTATTTCGATCCAGAGTGTGTGAGCATAACTACATCCACGAAGTGTTGCCGATCCTCCACTCCGGGGATGAGCAAAGAATCGACACGGTTAGGAGTCTCAGGACGCGGGTGCCGCGTAGTTACTTCATCATGATCCACTCAGAGTGAAGTAGAATGACTGGCGTAAAATTCAATCTAATTAGTAAGTTGTGACACGGAGCGTAAATCCGTCCTTATACTAAGCCCAAACCGGCAGCAACTTCGATTTCTGCATCTGTGGCTCTTGTACCGCCTGGTATCGCATCGGACCCGTTGGGCAACACGATGCAATGACTTCTCAGTTCATCCTCCTGGTTCCATGACGCTACCCCAGCACCCGACCGCTAGCTGCGGCGTGAAGTTTCTTCGAAACGCCATCCAGAGCTCTTCAACCTTCGTGATTCTAGCCCATTCCCTTCTTTCACCTCAGCTCATCATCGACATTCGTGGTATTCTAAACACCCTCGCTTCCAGCCCGTAGTGGGTCCAGCCAGGCATCAGCATACACCCAACTCGTAGGTGTTGATACGAATCCCGACCGCATCACCCATCCACCTCGATGCCATGAACATCTAACTGCTACATGAGCGAATAGGAGTTGCACTTATGGGTAGGGAATAACTTTCAATTTCTTATCATTGCAGACGACTTGTTCTGCTATGATACGGACTAGTCACATAACAACGCTCAATCCCTTTTCGTCTATTATGCTCGTCTCACCCCGCTTGGCCGTGAATCGCCCACTTTGCCGCATGATATCATGCGAAATCGCGTTGTTGAATGAAAGAAATGCTCAAGATAGCATATGCAATTGGCAGGCGCGACGGAATCGTCGTTGAAGATGATAGAAAGGCTTGTGAGACGACAGGAGAGCGCTGGCGGCGTCGGGGTGGAGTGTGGGAGAGATTTGGGAAGTTTCGAAAGCTCTGTGGTTATACATAACCACAAAGCTGTCTCTTTGACCTTTGTATGTTCCTCTCTTTGGCATTCAAACGCGAACGATTGCTAATAATTTTTCTCCAGTGGATAGTACAAATCTACTCTATAGCACATACAAGTAAACTTGCTCCCTACTCGACTTTTGACATCTGCAGCTCGCCTCGTCTTTCAAGGTTACCAGCTTCCGGGTATGCTGCTGCCTTACAGCGGTGTAACCCAGGTCCCAACACGACTTCCAAGCTCTAGCATGCGGCCGTCGCGATTATTCACCTCCGGGATATGCACACCCGCCGGCATCCGGTATTGGCTAAGGATTGGAGGCGATTAAAAGCCTGACTGGAGCGGGAGATGGTACAACGCTGCAGTTACGGCCAGAAGGGACCATGCTGATTCTCTACTGCAATGTACGCTCCCTTCCGATCCACCGGTACGAGCGATGTTTAATGCCTTACGTCTAGTTTTAATACGACTTTCTTCATCATGGGTCCTTTTACACCAGCTATGATGATTTTGTTATCTCCAGCATTGCCTGGAGCACTGTTGATACTGGATGAAACCCTTCCGAGACCCTTCGGATCACCGGTGGTAGTTGTCTGCACCCACCACCCCAACATTCCATCGTCGTCGAACCAGCCTTTGCATTTGTTGTAGACGCTATGCATGAACGTTATTGGCCCCACATATACCGTCCATGGGCTTTCTGCTGCTGGAAAACTTCCCGCATATACTATGGATAGGCTCGTATCACCGCGCCAGCTCCCATCTGGCCTCTAACAGCTACATTTTGGCGGGCCCTATCCGGTTATACTGCAAAGCTGTACTGTCGAGCGTCTCCTGCTCGTCAATAACTCTGCCTACATACACCTCTCAGCCCAATTCTAAAGAGTACTTGGGAGGTGTGTATGACGGCAGATGTGAGTGTACCCGGAATCTTTCGTAAGTCTCCTCATCGCGGATAATGATGCAGTCGACCATCTTTCTTAATGAATTCAAGCCTTCTTTATCAGCTTCATTGTGGATCCAAAACTCTCTGCAAGCATGATTGCAATAGCTTACGAGTACCTTCCCCTTCCGCCGCAGTGGATGGGCTTGCTACGCAAACACACGTACCATAACCGGTCATATCACGTTCACTCGTATCGCACCATCTTAATGGCAGTAACTGTCAAATGTGCTCGGCTCCCCTCATTGGCTGGTCTCTGCCTCTAGCCTCCAACTTATCTGCTCGATACCTCGACCTCATCATTTGATGCGTTTGGAGAGTTTGTTGTATGGTATCGGGGAACCGTATGCAAGTGCAATAAGAGGAAGAAATTACGGACATCTTTACGGCTCTCCCCATCATAGGCAGTGCAGGAGTCGAAGCTGGGATCGACTTGTATCATACCGAAGCTAGGCGCTCTTCTACGGGATCCATCGTAGATCCAGACTCAAGACAGGAGCCACAGTGATTTTTACGAGCAGCAGTGTTTGTCACCACCGCTCGTATTATCACCATTTACACCACCACAACTACCACAACTACCACCGCACTTCCATAATGACGATCACTAGCATCTCTCGTTCATCGTAGATTCAATCTCTGCGTAACGACGTCGCCATACAACGACCATGACTGCTGGGGTACATCACCTTTGATGTGGTTGCAGCTCTCGAGCTTCAGTTCGGCATTGGGACTTCTATCGCATACTCTACGCTGTGGATGGCCTCATAGTACTACCTCCGTCGTCGACCTTGAGACCAAAGTTAAGCATGCATTTTATGCCAGAGCGAATTCAGGCACGCGCGATATCGTACCCACCTCGATATGCAAGATACGACACGACTGGTTTCGCGACGATGCTATGCCAGCTTTCAAATGAGATATGGTCGTGTATGTCGTGCTGGAGTTGGATGTAGAAGTTCACAAGCAAGCTGAGGAAGCGACCGCGACCTGCGAGTGGTGATAGAAGGAACATGTGGTTATGGTTGAATGCAATATGAATTATGTTGTTTATATCACATGCTAATAGCATCATGGACTTGGACACTTATGACATATGGACAACATCATATATTGTGGGCACTTTGCCCCGTCTAAGTTTCAAGTTGAACTAAGACTTTGGTCTCGCTGCTTGATCACTCCTTTCACAAAGTCCTTCTGTCTATCATCTCATTACACTAATAAAAATTATGGGGACTCGGCGATATATGTCAGTTCCAATCAATGTTCAATGTTCTCAAAATCGTAGTCTAATCACTGAAATTAACAGTGTCTATCGCCGTCGCGGCTGGTATACTCGTAAATATAGCCACTTCGATAGCTATCCGCATGGTGTGTTTAATTCTTCATCCAATTTTTGTCTTACACTCATGTTGCTCTCAGGATTAGGTGTTGAAATGCTTTCCAGCGTTCCAAAAGACACTGAGGAATATAAAGCGTGGTTTGCCAAACAAGCGACTCGCTTGGACGCACTAATAGAGAAAGTACCTAACGTTGATGATATACATGATGTCGACAAGATCTATACCATTCTGGATGACGATGCGATCTCCACCATTCAACGACCTTTTCATCGAGTGGATATATGAGATTGACCTCGATAATGAAGTGTTCACACAGTACTGGATCTGCCTTACTTCCAACTAACATGCGATATCTAACATATGTTCATTTTACAGTTGATTCGGAACCACTTTTCTGCCTTGACCACCTTCCACCACCGGAAATCTTCTTGAAATCCATCCGTCGTGATTTTTATGAGCATCATGCATGCGCTGACAGCACCCCCGAAGAATATCGGTACAACTGGACGGCATCTCCTCCTATGGTCGATACTATGTTGAACGAGCTGTACTATTCATTGTTGACACCGACACAAGCTGGTCTTTCTGCCCATGTAGTCTGCGGTCTACCAGAGCATATCACCAAATGTGAAACTGTACGTATTCGTCTGTATGAGGCTTTAGTTGGTCCTTGTCTGAAAAATTCAACGATCGCTTCGTCCCTTCGTCACTTTGAGAATGTTCGTACATGTTCTGAAATACCACAGATACTAAAGATCTTGGCAGTTGGACTCGTTGCCCTTGTCTTGCATCCCATTATTTTAGTATCACACCTTTGCATTCGTACTCAACCTCTTGTTACCAGCATAATGGAATACACATGGATTCGTCAAGATGTTTGTATCTTTATTACTACTCATCTCAACAATGAAAGTAATCGTCAGGCAGCGATCGCGGGGATAATAACTGAAATGCGACGCCGCCCAGATGTGACCAAGGTTACTTATGGAATTTGTTTCTCCTTCTTCCACTGCGTCATTGCAAGCATCGATATTGATGGAACTGTTAAACACACCGATGCACTCCCCTTCATCCTATCATCCTATGCGAAATCTCCTTTCACTAGTGGGATTACTGCGTTAGAAAGGCTATTTTCTGCCGTTGAAGTCCAGCTACCAAAAATACATAAGCACTTCAGAAATAGCCGCTACAGTATTCTAAATAATCTACTAGGCGTGAACAAAGACAACAAAGAAACGAAAACAAACAGAATCTACGAGAAAGTTCCTGTCGAAGTCTGGAGTCATATTGTGCATTATCTTTTGAACTTCACGATCTCATATCCGCTGCAGAAATATCCCCTCGAAGCAAAGCTGCAGTCCTAAATGTTCTCTGATATCCCTCCATCGGTGGATACCGTCTGATTGACATAATTCCGCGCAACGAGAATGGAGTGGGGGGTAGGGGATGAGGAGGACAGTTACTACGGCAATAATTCTGTTCCACTATATCATCTTTGGGGAGTAAATTTCCGCGGTGCTAGTGACTATGTCAATAACAATGAAAACTTATTGGATGCCATTGTACACGTTCACAGTGAGAACGAAAAACAGATGTTTCCTGAAGCCTTACACGTCCAGTCATCCTCGGGATTCTTTTTCATACTGGAAAATGTTTTTGAACTATATTTAATGTCTTTAGTGAATAGACTCAAGGGACGTTTCACCGCTGCCACATATCTCGGACATTCCTGAATGTAACGTGGAGCAATCAAGTTAGCGTTAGGGACCTCTATCTTGGTCGAATATATTTTTTGTTCTATTTGATTCAGTACATATAAGAACAAAAATAATCCTTCGTTAACTTTAGCGATTCATAGACGCTGAAGCGAAGGTATAATGTTCCCACATGGCAGTAACACTACTTAATAGGAGCGACATGCGGGTGCCTATTTACTAATATTTTGTGTCCAAGTATGGCTTCCTCATAGTGCCGAGCTTAGCCCAATGTCTGGCCGAACGCAACTCATGTTAAGGCCCATCTGGGAAGAAAGTGGGAATGAGCGAGAATGGCGTATACGAGAACGAGAACGTACATGGTTGAATAGAGATCCCACCAGGAAACGGTTCGTTTGAGAGTTAGGGTGGTCTATGAGGATATAGGGCCCATTCGTGAGCAAGAAAGACTGATAGAAGCGTTAGCCTCCAATTGATAGAATCTTTGAGTATCCACTTACGCTGCTACAGGTCGCGAATCACGTCGACCTATATATACGATATTCAAAAAAGGCGTAAGTAGGCCAACTTGGGGGTCAGATTCGCCCCCAGAGCTGCAGTTCAACATAAGCAACGAGACCTTCATATGGCGGGTGTATGCGAGACTACCCCGTTTATGAGTGAACGTCTCTCTGTATACCCATCTTCCATTACTCGAACCCTGTACAAGCCAGGCGATGGGACTGTGATGTATTAGGCAAAGACACGGTTACAGGGATTGAGTTTACGATTGATCAAGGCGATCTGCGCGGAAGGTGATGGGCCACCAGCAGTGCGAAATCACTACTGCTGACAGCTGCACGCTCGAACGGCAAGCACTTCGTTGGATGTCAGCGGAGGTCAGGGTTGACCTTCGAGAGCTGATAAGGAACGACAAGAGTGAAGCCATGCCGTAATGGGTGGTTTCCAGCCCTAGCTTAACCTCTGCTTGCTAGAAGTCCATGCCACATGAATCCGTAGATGCGCCAAACAGTCCTATAGCCTCCACCTTGATGTTTTAGGCACGAGGTTGGCGTTCAATGACAGGGAAGGGATTTGGAGGTTGACGGTCGTTCGCTTCATAACGGAGAGCGTATATGAATCTACTTGATGAACAAATGGCCTCTAACCACCAGCTCGACATTCCAAGCCGGCGGACCAGCAAGGCAAGGGGGGACTAGCCTCACTAAGCTCGCATGCGATGTCCGGGAAGAGCTACGCTCGTCCTCGAGGATTATCGTCTGGTGGTAGATCTGATAATATCCTATCCGCCAAGACGAGCTCGAGCTGCTTATCGCGCCTTATCGCTCATGCGTGCAGATTAGCCTAGAGCTCTCAACCTTCCCAAATTTCTTCAAGCTCTTCCTACGATGCCGACACCGCTCTCCCGTTGTCTCCGGCAACCATACTATTGCGCCTGGCCAACTGCACATGCTACCTTGAGCATCTCCTTTCTTTGCCGATGCTATTTGCATGATATTAGGCGGCGAATTTGATGATTCATGACCAGGCGGGGTGACGCGAGCATGATAGATGAGCTGGAATTGAGCGTTCGTTATGCGACTAGTTCACATCGTAGCGAAACAAGTCGTATTGTATCTTGTATTTCGAGATGGGTGCGACACCGCTCGTGCCAGAGCTCGGTCTGGCATAGAATGCATGATGATATGGGATTGACGAATTATTATACGTTTAGAAGCGTCCTAGTCTCTGGTGCATGTTAGATGTCCAGATTGTTAAATCATGCAGGGTTGAAGCTATGTAGGCCCCTAGGATACTGCCATATGGTCCCTAGAAGTAACATCTATACGGTTCAGGTTAAATGGACGGATATCCCATGCATTATGCATTGCGTCATGTCGGCATCGATGTAAATATTTGAAAGCCTCATACGATAGTAGAAGAGTGGTTATAGATAGTCTAATGAAGAATGTGAGCGTGTGTCGGAAGAGCTGAACAAAGACTACGTACCTTGAAACACGAAAATAGGCACATGTTGGTTCATTCCGCCTGTGTTGTTGAAATACTGCCGAAGCTATACCTCCGAACGATGAATGCTGTAGGTAGCTATATGATGAGGGCTGGATCTGCTGATGGAATAGGCCCAGCAGGGCACGGCTTCACTGGTTTTTACGAGTCGCTCGTGAACGTTTGCGAGGAGAAAAGCTGGACGGTGTCCGAATCATGTAAACTCCATTTCTCTTGCCGCGCCTGCCTATGAACTGTCAATATCGTACAAAGAACCCTCCAAGTGACTCGGATGGCAACGCCCAAGTACGGACCTGATGAGTGAGCGAGAAGATACCAGAGATTAGGAGATGCTGGGCGTTGGAACCTGGAAGAAGGTACTATGAGAGGATGGTCCATCGGGTTTGACCATTTGACCGGGTTATTGCGACTTCATCGACTACGATGAAGCTGCTTGTGAAGCATCGCTCGAATCGCTCGAATCTCTATCTTTGGGCTGAGACCGGATCTACGACAGAACTGGCCGATTGCAGCGCGGTTCACTGGCAATGTGAGTTGCGGGAAAGGGTTCCAGGTGAATCCGCCTTGCTTCCTCTCGTCGCACCAGCCAAACATCCCCTCCAACTCTCCAAAGGGGCCAGACGATGGATGTATGAGTGTACGAGCGATCGGAGATATTGGATGGTCCCAAGAGGAGTTCTTTTGAGGTTGCCAGCGGATTCCAGAGTTCAGGCTGCAATTGGTTTTACGCGAATGCTTGTTGTAGTGATGAGCGATGGTGATAGGGTATACATCGTATCCGGAATCAGTATCGACAACAAAGCCTTGCCTGCCCGGTCGACTCGAGCACGTTCAATGAGCAGGAGAGTCGCAAAGTGGTTCCAGCTAGCATCTACACGGCTCCAGCTGACAGTGGAGCCAACAAGCAGGACAAAGGATAGGCCGTATATGGACTAAATATCACGCATTAGAACTATATTGTTTTAGTAGAGAAAGGAGCGTACATCGAGTTGAACGATTAGATAGTACCACTGTGATGCCAGTGTGGCTCGGCGCATTGGAGGCTGGAGTGAGGGGCGACTGGATTCGAATTTCGGAAGCGCATTGAGCTGGTGTTGTGGGCAAAAGCAAAATCGCAACGTTGGCGTGATCAAACGCGTAGATGCGTTAACAAGCGTGGGTTATCGGAATGTTGGTTAATCTTGTCAACTGCTCCATATTGGTAGAAGGATCCACAACCAATATGCGTAATTCCAAGATGAACGAAAATGTTCAGTGCTGTCGGCTGCTGTTGGTTGGCTTTCGGCGAAGGATGCAGAGAATTAAACATCACCTTCAGAAGTCATAATTTCGTTGCAAACGTGAGTATGCTATTACAAATAGATATCAACGTCATTGTGGGCGCTTTGCCGCGTCCAACTTTCAAGTTGAACTAAAACTTTGGCCTCACTGCTTAATCTCGTTCTACAAAGCTCTTCTGTGTATCGCCTCATTAAACTAATAAAAACAATGGGAACTCAGGGATATATGTTAGTCCCAATCAATATTCTCAACATCATAGTCTAATCATTGAAATTAACAGTGTCTATCGCCGCCGCGACTGGTATATTCGTAAATATAACCATGGCGATAGCTATCCAAACGGTGTGTATAATTACTCATACAATTTTCTCTTACACTCATGTCACTCTCAGGATTAGGTTTTAAGATGCTTTCCAGCGTTCCGAAAGACACTGAGGAATATAAAGCATGGTTTGCCAAACAAGAGGCTCGCTTGGACGCACTAATCGAGAAAGTACCTAATGCTGATGATATATATGATGCCGACAAGATATACACCATTCCGGATGACAAGGGAGACGAAACTGACCTTATGCGATCTCCACCATGCACTGACATTTTCATCGAATGGATATACGAGATTGATCTCGATAATGAGGTGTTTCACGGTACTCGACTTGCCTTACTTCCAACTGATATGTGTTAGTATCTAACATATGTTTGTTCTACAGTTGATTCGGAACCATTTTTCTGCCTTGACCACCTTCCACCAGAAGAGATCTTCTTGGAATCCATCGGCATTGATTCTTATCAGCATCGTGCATGTGTTCCTAGCACCCCTGAAGAATATTGATACAACTGGACGGCATCTCCTCCAGAGATCGATACTAAGTTGAATGAGCTGTACCATTCATTGTTGACACTGAACCAGGCTGATCTTCCTGCCCATGTGGTCTGTAGTCTACCAGAGCATCTCACCAAATGTGAAACCATGCGCATTTGCCTGTATGAGGCTTTAGTTGGTCTTTGTCTGAAAAATTCAACGATCGCTTTGTCCCTTCGTCACTTGGAGAGCGTT
>JASFCW010000312.1:0-13026 GCA_036936985.1 Crucibulum cyathiforme
CATGAATGAGTTGGTATGTTAAAACACCAGAAGTCCCCGTAGTGATGGAACGAATTCTGATGTAACGAGGAAAATTCACCTCCTAAACTTCACTAATTAGCTTTGAGCTTAGTGTGAACCGAATATTTATACCGAAGAGGAATATTTTACCTCCTCCAGCAGGGGAGGAAACAACAGCATGGGCGGATCGTGGTCCTGGGCAGGTTGGCGATACAAATTTCCGCCATTCATCCTTTTCTGGAGTATAGCGGAATACGTCATTATAGAAATACTGTACATTGGTCAGTTTATATGATACCTGTGGCCTGCAAGTGTGATTCCGACTCACCGCCTTGCCATCTTCACTGAAGAACTCGCCTCCGATGCACCAAAGGTGATTACCATTTGGACAGGCAGTCAACGTTGCATTTGCTCTTCGACTGGGCGGACCTTCTACCAGCTCCTCGGTTACAGTGTGCGCTTCCTCCCATTCGCGTCGCATCTACTGATTCTCCCTCTATGAGCGTCATCTCACGCTGGATATTACAAGTAATCAGACACCTTTTCAAGGATCCCTTCAAGATCGTCGTCGTCATCATCCGAGTCATTCCTTCCCTTCGTCTTCGTTACCTTTTTCTTCTCCTTGCGCTCGATCTTCTGGGCTGCTTTCGCCTTCTTGACTGCTTTGGCCGTCGACTTCGTCGTTACAGCAGACTTCTTTTTGCCCATTTGGAAATTCAATTTGGAATTATATTACTTCTCAGTAGGTAAGTGGAAGGAAGGAGCTAATGTCAGGCAGTACGTGGTTGGACGCGTCGAACGACAGTGGTGATCGTCATCATAAAGTCAATCAATCATTTCCCGCGATCCATCCAGGCTGCTTGGCAAAAGCTTTAGAACAAAATAACTATATTTCCGTGGCTGTTGTCGCGGTAAATCGCTCGCTATAACGCTAGATTTTGAGATGGATCAGCATGTTATAATTTGGCCCGCCGCTAGTAATCCGTTCCTGATCAAAATTTGGGCTCTCCAATACGATTTGCTGTACAAGTGGTCTGTGCGCAGTGCGGGATAAACCCGGCTGATCCGAATTACTGACGACATGATGTACACTTGAGTCAGCAAACTGTCAACAACACTTGGACTGTAAATCTCCAACCCCGCCCTCGACGGCCAGACTGGCAAGTCCAAACTACATTTACGTACCTACAAACCTAGCGACGTACTCTGCCTAACGACGCATATTCCGCAAGGAGGAGGAAGATAAATGGCATTAGTAAATATTGCAACGCGTCACTTCACTTTAAGCCGGATCGCGTCGTATTCAGCGTGCATTCAGCGTGCATATTCCTCTTATCACCAGGCAGACGAAACCAGAAGAGCGATTATCAATATACCGAAGTCAAACATATACCAATTTGGCGCGTCAAACGCGTCTACGCCCGTGTTTTATGACTTTGAGTGGACTGTAAACGAAGGGGAGGCATGGGCGGTCGTTGGATCAAGCTCGGGGGAGAAGGGAGCTGTTTTTCAGGTATGTCACGCCATTGTTATCATTATTCAATGAGGTTCATATCTTTTAGATGATTCTAGGTCATCTGCTCATCAAACCCTCGCCCCCACCCCCAGGGATGTTTCCTTTTCTCTCAGTATCACCAACCCCCGTAGATCCCTATACCCGTCTATCACTCGTCTCTTTCTCACATAGGCCACGGACGGCTGGTGGCGAGTTCTATGACTACACTGCGCGCTACGGTGCTGTGCGCGATGAGGATCGAATAACGCTTAGACAGAGCATGTTCCCGGAGATGATACCTGAGTTCGTTGGCCCTTTTGCGAAGGAAGAGGAGGAAAAGTGGCAGAAGGAGCACGGCGTCGCCCCCGGAGATGATCTGGGAACCCTCTCCCAAGAGGAGAGGAAGAGATTCGATGACCTGATAGATCAGATGGGTCTACGAGAGTTGTTGGATCTACCTCGTGTAGCATTGAGTAACGGTCAAACAAGACGAGCTAGAATTGTTAAAGCTATACTAAAAAAGCCTGAAATATTGCTCTTGGATGAACCATTAAGTGCGTTATTTCACCTTGCCATGATAATCTGTCTAATTGAATTAATACAGCTGGTTTGGACGTGTCATCGCGTCCCCGTCTGCTTTCACTTCTATCCTACCTTCACGCCTCGCGTTCACCACGTGTGATTCTAGGATTACGCAGGCAGGACGCACTACCTAACTGGATCACTCATGTAGCTCTGGTGCAGGGCAGTCGTGTCAGCACAGGTCCCAAAGAGAAAATTTTAAGCGAGGCCGAGGCAGAAGACCTTTGTGTCCTGAGCAAGTATTCTTCTAACTTAAAGCAAGGTTCCGGGAAGGACAGAAAGCAAGGTTCACTACTTGTTGATATGCAAGGCGTAAATGTACGCTACGGTCCAAGAACAGTAAGCTCTCGTGTAGGGAACAGTAGCTTTCACTACTGAATTATCGCCGTTATCTTCAGGTTCTCAACGGCATCAACTGGCAAATTCGCCAAGGAGAGCGGTGGCACCTCCAGGGATCTAATGGTATGTTTTAGGTGCTATCTTTATTGTTTGCTCTTTCGCTGGCCGTTGGTTATGAGTGCATTGGTGCAAGATCAGTTACTAAACGACGTCCCCGAACGCGCCCTGATTCATTTATTTGGGACACCTTTAAATACCACGCGGTCTTGACACGCTCACTAATATTTGACTAGGCTCTGGTAAAACGACCCTGCTCTCCCTACTCACGGGTGATCATCCACAATCCTATATCCAATCCCACCTCCATCTCCCTGCTATTTCCACTAATGACCACGTTGTGACCACGTACACAACACAACATCGCAAGCGCATCGCTACTCCTCATCTTCAGAAGGTGATTGGCGTCGTTTCACCAGAACTATTCGATGCGTTCCCTCGTCGGCATCCAGGGATGACGGTCTGGGATGCCGTCGGTACAGGCTTCGACGGCGGCTTTGTTCCTCATGGAAAAGAGGGAGTAGGGGTCATCGACGACCATCTCAATGAACAACAACGAAGGGAGACGATCCAGTGGCGCCTTAACCGGACTTGGGAAGTCCTTGAAGCTCTTGGTCCAAGTGCCTGGTCTGAAAACTCTGGAGCAGATCCATCTACTTCGAGGCGCGAGATAACGGCTGAATTCTCTAGACGATTCTTTTCCTCATTATCGCTTGGCGAACAACGTATGGTCCTTCTAATGCGCGCATTAGTTGGCCGCCCACCTGTAGTTCTGTTGGACGAGGTATGGAGCGGGATGGATGCTGGAATGGTGAATGCTGCACGATCGTATCTACGAGGTGAAAATGAGGATGGTAAACACGGAATAAGCGAAAACCAAGCTGTAGTCGTGATTACCCACTGGGAGGAGGAGGTTCCATGGGGCGCAAACGAAGGTGTCAAAAAATTCAGGCTGGATCAGGGTGTTGGTAGCATTATTGAATAGCTTGCAAGTAAATACCTACCATGAAACGTTTTCTGCTTAAGCAATACTTCTGCTAACAATTGTATTCAGCGTCTGATGAAGACTGGTAGTCCCTCCTGTTTAGCTTCGTCTTGTGGTTTCAACATGGTCTTGCGACGATTACACCCCCCGCCGGTTCATCTGAGTCGCAGATGCCCTCTACTAACGTACATGTCATGATGTGCGTGCTCCTTATCCATCCCCAATAAGTGACTTACTGACAATTTATTGAGCATCAGCGCCATGAATGCTAAAGCCACTGTCCCCGATGAGATTTTCTGATTCTATTCAAACTCGTATACATGGTGGCTTGCGACACAGTCGAGGACGAACGAGATCTCATCTTTGTGACTTCCACTCTAGTCTCAGAAATAGTCAGGGACTACCAACTACTTGTTACAGGAGGACGACTTGCTATACTATACACCCTTCCCACATGCGCTCTCATCTGTCTGTTCCATTTAAGAAGAATTCCTATGCATGCTCAGGTCCGGATTTCTGGACGCGGGTCGTTGTCTCTATCTGCTCAAATACGGAGGGTACTTGACTTGGTAAAGTTAAACCTTTTCTTGAACGGTCAATAACACTTCCGGCGGAGGTCATTCTAACCGAGGAGAAGGCTTTATACACGAAGAAAAGGAAAAAGAGCGGATAGATGGAGTGTAGATTGTCAAACTTATCTCTCCCCCTATTCAACGCTATCGTTACTCGAGTTCAACGTCATCTGCCATTCCTATCTTCAAATTTGGTGGTGCACTTGAGATATCGAACAACGAGAAGGTCTGGTCTACGTAAAATGTTGTGATCTTTGGTCTGGTTCGTTTAAAAAAATGTAATCCGAAGACATGCACCTCGTTCACTGTTTGTAGTACCATTGTCCATTCTTTCATGCCTCGCTCCGTACTAGCAAATCCATAATACAGATGTCGTGAGTGCGGTATGACCTTCATAGAAACCTTCTAATCAAAATGTAAGCATTTCCGATCACGATTCCTCACTTAATTAAATGCGACCAATCTTCTTACTCATTCTCTCGCTCTCCTCGATCGACATCAGCGTATTGTCAAATTCTCTGCCACAGGAGTGCTTTCGTCGAACCGATTTTAACCGCGTATCCGAGATGCTCCTTGAAAATCAGTGTACAGCCTGTCATCCACCGATTAGATCGCCACATTCGCATTCGTTAAGGAAATTTCTTCGAAAGGAATGGCGTAATCTGAGCTTCGCCCACCTCGGAGTCCCGTAAAATCCACCTCGTGGACCACATAGCGCTGTGCGTGACCAGCATGACTCCTTTTACCGGTAAGATGGCGATAGGTCAGCAGGATTTGTCATCCGCGAAGTGCTGATCATGACCATGCAAATCCTTGTAGCCGCATGAACAAGCTAGTCAGGTGAATGTGTGTATAAAATCGCCTGTCGTCGTCACAGTTCAACATCTCTCACATAATTTGTCTTTCCTTGCATCCTCCAAGAGAAGCAGATGGCTAATATCCCAGTTTCGCAGCTCGCTGTTATTATTCAAGAAGACCGTTCATTCGCGGTTGACACTGTTGCGGTAATCAAGCCAGGCCCAGGAGAAATTTTGGTTAAAGTTCATGCAATTGCTCAGAACCCTTCGGAATGTGCGTATACTATTATACTCTGACAACTTCTTTTCTAATTAAGTTCATGTAGGGAGGGCAGTAACCTATCCATCTGTAAAATCTGGGACAGGAATTGGCTGTGACTTGTCAGGGGAAGTCATTGCGATTGGTGATGGAAAGCACGACACGGACGTCGTTATAGGAGATCGAGTATGGCCTACTTTCGAGACTTATTTGATGGGGGCTTATTTATTCTCAGATCGCTGCCTTTGTACAAGGCGCATTTACGCCTCGTTACACAGCATTTCGCGAATATGCAGTCATTCCATCGACTCCTCTTCTTAAAATTCCTGAGAACGTCTCATATGAAGAAGCTGCTTCTATTCCTTTGACTGCTTGTACAGCAGTCCTAGGCCTGGCACGCCTTTTTAACTTTCCGGATATAGCACCTTTGGGTCGATCGATTCTGGTCTGGGGTGGATCGTGTAAGTATGGTATACGACATGAAGCATTATTATTCTTATTAATTTTCAACTATGTAGCCTCCTTGGGACAATACGCCATTCAACTCGCTCGCCTTGCAAATCTCTATGTCATCGCTACAGCGTCACCGAAGAATTTTGATCTTGTCAAATCTTTCGGGGCGGACGCTGTGGTTGATTATCGTTCTCCAGACATTGTGTCAAAGATCGTTGCAGCCTCTCCACGAGGAGAAGGAGTCGACTACGTGTTTGATTCTATCTCCGAAAATGATACTATAGGCGTTGCAAGCAAAACCTTTAGAAAGGATGGACCAAGGAAAGCTGCAGTGGTACTACCCATATCCTCTGAGGCTATGACCAACGATGTTGAGTACCATTTTGTATTCATGGCCACACTTCTGGGATCGGATGCGTCGCTTGGTGACATATACTTTCCGGTACGTCATATACTTGATATTTAGTCTAATAGTCTCACTGATGATTTTCAATTCACAATAAAGCACAATTATCGAGATTATGAGTTGGGGAAGGCGTTTTATAGACTTATCAGCGAATGGCTGAAGGGAGGAAAATTTAGACCAAATCCTATCACAGTCCGTTCTGGAGGTTTACGAGGAGTTCCTGAAGGCATTCAGTTTATGCTAGACGGCAAGGTACGCGTATTGTTTTAATTTATTATTTTAAACGACTCAAAGGATATGTTTTAGGTCTCTGGAACCAAGCTTGTATATCGTGTTTCTGAGACAAATTAATTTACTAAGAGGCCTAACGGCGGCCGGTATTTAGATCCTTTTCTTTTGGTAAATACATGTACATAAGCATATATAACACGGTCACGTGTAAGAGTACGACACGTACATGTCCCAATTTGGTTCTTCTTATCTTTGAACCGAAGCACTGACGACTTGTAAGCTCGTTTTAGAACAAAGAATGGCGTCCTTGTCCTGTTTCATTTGAAATACGGTATCTTACTCACTTTGGTGCAATATTGCGACCCTTGAATGGCTTAGAATTTGCGAGTCGCGACGGACTTCTGGTCGATGGCAATTCAAACATGAGCAACGTGCTTGAAGGCATATGTCCTTGTACTCCTTAGAACAAGGTTACTACTCACATTCAGCTCCGATAGCAACTGTCAGAGTATCTCATTGACCATAGCAACGCCTTATACTCCTGTGGTGTATATATGTCTACTGCCCACGACTTGGTCTCTCGAGTGCTGGCTTCGCTAGAGCAGCATCGTGTGAAGCAGCATGAAGACCGAGACGCATCGAACAATTCTTCACCAGTTTCCTTTACCCAAAGTCTCTCTTTCTCTTTCCAACCTTCGTGGACTCTCTGCAGCCAAGGAATCTCTTGCCTCACTCCATCACACCCTTTCCGGCCCTTATATCTCCCACCTCACTCCACTAGAACGAGCATGGCACTTCGAACGTGCTCTTCGTGAGGACGAAATGGGTTGGAGCGATCTGGAGAAGAAGAGGGGGCAGAACAACACAGAAAAGTATCTATTTATGTGTCTACCTCTGAATTGACAACTTACTGTCAGTCGCAGTCAGGTCCGCTTAGACTTCTATCTTACGGGAGGACTCGAACAAATCCGACGCGAAGAACCAGCTGATCTATGGTACTACGTACCCCTCAACCCTGACGGCTCTTTGAATCTTGCTCAACTGTCAAATCAGCTCGCTTTTGAAAATATTGCCGTACGTGAATCCAAAGTTCTATGGTACATGCTTATATTCTATGTTACTGTATTACTAGTTGATAGATCCGCAAAGATGGACCCCATTCGTACCAGCAAAGGAAGGAAATATCTCGTCTATTGCTCTTTTTTCGCTCTCTCAAGGTTCGTCGACGGATCGTCCAGGTATTAAGGCTATTGGTATGAGCTTTCGAACATTCATTGTGTCCAAGATATTCACATTATTTTCAGAAATTAACGTCAGCGATTTCACTCGCTTCAAGCGCAACCTACGCACCTCCGTTATCCAGGGCCTATTCGTCGTCTACACTCTCTGCCACCTAGTCTTGTACGGAGGTATCACCGCTGGGATGTACTTCACTCCGCCAGAACGCCACACTACGCCATACAACCCGGCAATTGGACGACACGCTCTGAAAACTGATCTTCCGCGCAATCCGAAGCATCTCTCAGGTGTCGAGCGAAAGTGGCGTTCCTCGTTTAGACGCTACTCACGCTGTGCGCCAGTTCCGGACAATTTCCCACTCTTTGCCGCTCCCGACAGCCTCTCTGGGCTAGGCCGCTACTTTTTCATCGATATACCCCTTCCGGAATGGTATTGGAATATCTATGACAACGGGGTCAAAGGGAGAAAGGCGATGGTGAAGTCAATCGGTACTCCTACGTTGAACCTTATAAAGCGGACCACAAAACCCATCACGATAGGCAGCGAAAAGCTGTGGTTGTTTCTTGGGAAGAACTGGTGGATCCTCCTCCTTGCTGCAGCACTTTCTATCGGTACATTAATAGAAGGATGGATTTGAATATGCCACCGGAAATACGCCCTGACGGACCATATGTCACTTATGCCCAACTACCCTTTTGTATGCCCTCATTTCTGTCATCTTTGCATATCAAATCATCGAATTGTATTATAGCGCATTTACATCTATGCGACGCCCTTAAAGCGTTATATATCTTCTATGCATATGCATTCTTGCTCTCCTATAGTTATTCTTGCTTAAATTTATATATCCCACATTCAACACAAAATGTTTATCCTCTAATGCAGCTTTAAACTGATAAGAGAAGGTAAGCTTGCAACACTCAGACTTCTCGCGATCTATCAATGATGTTCATTAACTATTCGTCGAAAAAGCTGCAGAACGACAAAGAAAAGCGAATAATAAAAATAAAAATATTGAGATCCGTAGACCCATAACTTTGGAAAAGAGCATCATCCTTATGCATGATGTACAACTAGCAGCAATGAAATCACAACGAAGTTCTAAGAAGCTCTTCAAATCAGCATTTTTTGTACTGACCAAGTCGTGCTCACTCATCTGGTCGTTATATCAAGGCACGAAATCGTCTACATGTCTAATAACATAACAGAGTCAGATTCACTGCTGGTCATTTAGCTGGTGCCTATTGTAGACCTTTCTCCCATTTCACAAAGCACGACGTATATATCAGCAGAGGTAGTATGAAGTCGACGAAAATACATATAGATTATTTTTGAGGATGATCTTTCATCCATCGTTGAACGACATTTGGCATTGGGCACGCCGTCGACTCCCCCTTTCCTTCCGTAGCTTCATACATCTTTTGGCAGCATTTGTATAAGTTTCGTACATGTTGGTCACATCTTTCTGGTTTATATGTGTTTTTCCCAGGCATGCCTGTAGATCACAAGCTTGGATTTTTAAATCAGAATCAGAACATTATTGTACTAGCCCTTGATCTAATTACCTTCAGCTTGACATGGAGTTTCTGTTGGCTGAGAAAGACAGAGAGTAAGTATAGCAGACTGCAGCAGAAAAACGGGAGGCAGATAGGTATACCATTTATGTAATGAGTGTACGTTATAATGATAGTGGATAACTCGGGGAATTGAAACAAGAAAGGCCGTATACTGTAGTGGATGTGGAGGTTACTAGTACCGGTGGGTTCAAGATGCGATGACATCAGCGACGAACCAATGTTGCGTTTGCTTGTGCATGGTTGGCATGGCCTTCTGATGCTGTGCACACGCACCAGCCCCTTCCCTCGCTGTGACTACCGAATTCCCTCCCTTATTCATTTTCATCTCCAGGATATTCTTATATCTACACATATGTGTATAAAATGCGATAGAAATTACCAAGGAGATAGTCTTAACTACATAATTCACTTCTGTCGTTAGGCTCTTACGCAGCAAGCTTGGGATATCTGCGGTTTAAAATTACTTCATGAAGTTGTTCGTAGGGGTTTATTGACCGTCAAGCATACTCCACGTGTCGATGCATATCCATGGCCGCAAAATTCTCCAAATACTCGACAGTTACTAATGACGACTATCATAGCAGGTGGTCTGTATTTTTTTTGTGTTTCTTTGTAGTTCTTTCCAAGTATTCGCATGAAGCACAGACTCTGATGGTACTTAGACTTCTATTCTATATATAACCTCCGCGACGACCGAGGATGCTGCTGCCGACGATACCGACGAAACTACAGAGCTTGCACAATGCACTGCCCGGCGCACGTGATGCTACCCAACTTCGAAACTCGTCGGGCTGTGTTGTCTGCTGCGCTTCCCAGTAACTTCCCTGCCAACCTGTACATATTTACATCATGACGCCCGCGCAGGAGATATCTGGCCGTGCTTATAGTTCGCTGCGGGTATGGGATGAACGTCGCCTCCTCATTCCTATCTACCACAGGGGATCATGGCTTCTTCCTCAGCGATACTTACGAGCATCATCTTCACTTCATCCGGTAGTACGAGCAAGTCTGCTTCACCATCTTCTCTGCGGCCTTTGCCTACTTCCACCAATGGGCCATCGACATTCAGCTCCTTCGCGCCGCAGCCTACAGAGACGATCACCTTACTCTCTACGGAGACTATCAGCCAGAATCCAACGTCAACCTCCAACATCCAGCAGTCCAGTGGGACTTCCTCACTGAGCTCGACTGCTCTCGGAGTGATTATCGCTGGCTGCGTCATAGCAGTCATTATCATGGCCGCGATAGTGATCCTCTTGATGAGGCATCGTCGACAAAAACGAGCCCCATCAGCGCAGCACAAAGCTCTCCTGAAGCAAGACGTTGAAAAGACGGACAAGTTTGATCCGGGATATGCTGGCATTCAATGGCATTATCCTGGCCGACAGGAGCGCCAGGTCTCCGAGAGTGTCGGTACCGCACCCTTGCTCAACTCGCACGATCGTTGGGAGACTGCAGAGTACGATGCCGCAGAGCAACGACTGCGTACGGACTTGGTATCGTCATCATATCGTTCAGCACTCGATGTGCCTGACTCACCATTCCTCTACGCAAATGAGGAGGATCTGGGCATACAGCAGACTCATGCTCGCCCATTATCGGATGCTACTCCATTCCTTCCTGTAGTGAAGGCTTCTTCTCCTACGTCTCCTACATCTCCGTACCGACCTTCACTTTCACCATTGCACATCCCTGAATATGCGGCGGCTTCGCGAACCACTCCTCGTAACCCTCCAGAACGCAGCCAAACCATTGAATCGGAAGATACGGAGTCAATGTACTCTCAACCCTCTGCATCACTCTCTCGTGAACCGTCTTTGACTGTTCCGACTATAAATGATCATGTTTCTGCCCACGCGATCTCTTCACGTCCTTCCTCCACCGCCACACTTCGCCCAACCCTCCTACCTGTCCCTCCTGCCCGCTCCTCACTCCGCACAGTATCTCGCGATATCAAGCCCAGTGACCGGGAGCCCACCTACGCTGAACCGAAGGATCTCGTACGCGGTGACACGCGTGCAATTGGGAAGCTTCTCGAGTCCCGCGCACGCAGGACCAGGGCAGCTTCACTGTCACATGGAGAGGGTGTAGCTCGTCGAATTTCCAGGATCGAGCGTTCTGGATCTATCAAGCCTGTTGTTGGTGGTCGTGCGGATCAGGATGAGACATCGGACGATGAGTTCAGTGAGCCTATGGAGAAGGACCCTGCCAGCGTGCAGCAGAAGAGTATCGAGAAGATGATGGGCTCATTCGGGCAATCACCTACGACGCCTACGGGAAATGTTACACCACGAGCTTCCACCTATCTCCATCGACCTGCAACGCGAAGCTTCTGAGCTTATGTTTCTTCTACGGACTATATGCTTACTGACCCACTCCTCCTTGAGCACCTCGTATTGGACTGAAAAGCACTATCATTATTCTACTTCTCCCGCAGCAGCGGAAAATCCCGTTACTCACTACTCGCACCATTCCTTCATGATACCAACTAAATACTTAGCAGCGAAGGACGCCCGAAATGTCTGTACCATAGATCTACTGTACTATAGAAAATACGGACTCTGATACCTCTCGTATAACATTCATTGATGTTAATTGACGAACGCAGTCCAGGGCAGAGCGAAGCATTCAGACTATAGCATAGAATATCCTGATATCTTACAACACAGTATTCTTCCCCGCTCCTCTATTTGACCTAACATTAGCTCATTCAAGCCCCCACCCCAACGGCTTTGAGGTACCCTACGCGATGCGGGTTGACATCGGTATCCTGATTGCGGTTGTACGGGACCCATTTAGGCTCATCCTTCACATTGCATCAAGGATCAATACAAGTACGAAAGATGCCAATGTAACGAGACGTACCTGGAAGAGTCTCAGAGCTTTGATGTTGTTCTTCTCATCGAGCGTGAAACGGTGGTAGATTCCGGCAGGAAGCACAATCAGATCTCCTGGCTCTACAGCAAGACGAATCCAAGCGTCCGTTGGCATTTCTTGGGTGGTTTATGGCAAATAAGGAGAGGGATTACCCACTAAAAGTCATCGATACGCACCACGAACGTCGAAGAAACCACTGCCATCAAGGATATAGCGGATCTCCTCGTCTTCGTGCATATGCCTGCAAAACCCCAAGAACTCATTCAGACATTGTTTTCTTCACTGGTCGAGCTTAAATGGCGCACTCTTCGAAGAAACCTTTGATCTTCTGCTCATACAACTGTCAATCGCGGGCAACAAGGTGAGTTGGGACAAAACGAAGACACGAAAAGATCGACGCACATCGCCCAGCCCCTCCTTCGACACATTGATAGTATCCCTATTCTTATAACCCCTCTCCTTCGCTACTGCGTCCACCTTGGGCTCATAGCCCTCCACCGGGATCGACCAGAACTTGACATTGATGGAGTCGAGGATCTCTTTAGACACCGGTCTTGTCGGAACGTAGTCGTGCGGTAGGCGCTGGTCTCCGGGAACATTGTCGTAGTAGTATGCGCGCATTTTGAGCGAGATGTTAGAAGCTTAAGGCAGAAAGTCGTCAGTATGGTCGTGGTTGGGGTTGCTAAAAATTCAACGTCGGCGATTTCCTGCAGCATGTGACGGATGGTGCAATTGATACGGAACGTCCTTCATAGTGAATGATATTCACCCAGGCTCCTAAACAAGTCGCTCGTCTCGCGCTGTTGACTCAATAGTAAATAGTAGAGAGCGTACGGTTGCCGAGCTGTGTCAGGCAGGATTTTTTCTTTTTGTTGAGATTCAATCTCAATTTCAAACTGGCGCCAGCTGTGACAGTTCGGTGATGTAGGTGCAGGGACACCTGCTGGACGTCTCCAGGCATCCATAAGGTAGACGCCATCAGGAACCAGCACCCTTATGTAATCAGCAAACGATGCTTAATGTCGGGGTGGGGTGGACGTGCCAGGCTGTCATAACTCACACAACCAAACACTAACAAGTGCGTACAGCCATTGACTACAAAGCGCGTACAGCCCACAAATTGCCTTTTAAGGGTGCTAGTTAGTAGTAGTGAACAG
>JASFCW010000313.1:0-13005 GCA_036936985.1 Crucibulum cyathiforme
AACTAGGATAAGACAGGAGTTTAAAAACTAGGATTGAAGATGTGTAATTTAGTGGGATTAAGCCGGGGGTCTGGGGGCGGAGCCCCCAGCAAGCTGTTGACCCACGGGTCTAAACAGCTTGTGCTTTATAATTTGGCATTTGGTATGCATGTTCTTGCTGAATATTGGATACAATGGCAGAAGATGAGCTAGAGAACCATGAGAAAAATGCTGCTGTGCCATCACTTTTGCTCACCGTGAGTATAATGGACTGAGATGTTAAGCCAATATCTACAATGTATATATAAGTGTCCAAATGATAAAGGAAGGATGAGATAAAGGAAGGGGATAAAGAAATAGATAAGATAAAGGAACATACAAAGGATGATGTTCACAGTGATTGTCACATCCAACATTAACATTCATATATCAACCAGCTGTCATAATAAAATGACATGTATTAAAATTGTGACTTCCCAACTTGTATGAATTTTCACTGATTTTAGAACAAAAGAACTATTTGTACATATTTGGGTTGTTGATTTTTTAAATTTAATATCATTTTATCCATAAAAACTCAAAGAACCCCTTATTGACTTATATTTGGACACATTTGTTTTTATCTGATTTCTTCTGATTTTTATCAATTTATTCCAATTTTTTTATTATGGTTTCTATTAATTCTTAATATACAGTAATATAGTCTTCTTGGAATCCTGAAATCATTGCACTTCCATTCCAACACTAATGTAATGGAAAAAAGCAAGTGAAATGAGTATAATCTAAACACTACATTATTTACTCATGGAATCCTGGTGGAAACATGGGAGGTGATAAAGACCTCTATTTAAGCATTAGATTTTTAATAGATATATTCCACCTGGATTCTGCCTGGATTCCAGTGCTTTACACTCCCCCATGAATCCTGTTGGACTCCAGGTGGAGGCCGGATGGAGTCCTGGTGAAGCCCAAATACTATGGTGGACTCAAGGTGGACTCCAGGTGGATTTCACTTGGAATCAATGTATTCTGGCAAAATAACATAGAATCATAGAATACAAAGACTTAATATACACTATTAAATGAAAAAGAAAAAAGAAAAAAGAAAAAAGTTTTGTGATTCCTTATACATTCAAATACAAAATTTTGTAATTACTCTTCTACATCTGCTTCAACATCCTCCTCTGATGTTTCTGAATATTTTTTTTTTTGCATCAACATGTTGCATTTTCTTCTGAATAACATAGTTTGAGTGATAAAATAGCATGGAATGCAAAAACCAGTTAAAGTTTCCTGGGGTCATTAGCTTAAGGATGGATTCAAATCCTCCTAGCCAAGAATTAAGCTGTTCACAAGCCTGCATTCATTTGGTTAGTAAATCATTTAAATAAGCAGTTTTAGTCCAACCTGAGTATTAAATGCTTTCTGATAAAATGTTTGATTGTTATGTCTGACAGCAACAACTGTTTGGAGCAGACCCATCTGTTGGTGCAGGATTGCACCATTCTTGACAAAGTTCATCATCTTTACTATGATTTTTATAATGATAAGTGTCCACTATAAATCTTGTAGTCTTCTCCCAAATTCTATTCCAGCTTTTATTTGAAATGGCTGATTTAAGAACAAGACAGGCTTTATCAATACATATATACAGTATGCTGGACAAGACTCCTCTTTCTCAAATACCCTCTCCAGGAAACTTAAAATCTTTCTATGTCAAATGCTGAAATGGTCGGAAGGAAGCGGAGGGATAATCAGAGGAGGACAGAGGATAAACTGTACAGACATTGGCTTCAGCTTATGTGCTGTGCCCTTCACAATCTATTCAGTGTCCTGGTATTTGCGAGGAGTTGGACGAGAAGTTGGAGGCAAGTCGGAGGGAGGTCAGAGGTGTTACCAGACATAAGTCTTAATAACAAGGACAAGATAGATAAAGAGTAGAGAGGTTTAACTTTAATATTTGAACTGAGGAGCAGAGGATACAAGCGGAGGGTATTTATACTACAGAAGGAAACTAGGGATGAATAAGAAACAGAATGGTAATGTGATGTGAGGAGGCTGTGGTGATAGTATCATAGAGACTAAATAAAATGGTTGTAACGGAATGAGGAGAGTGGAATGTCAGAAGGGGTGATGTACAAAAGCTATGCAAAACTAAAATCAATTGTAAGGGAACTATGGTGATGAAGCATATATACAAATCAGGAAAACAAAGATCCAAAATGGAAGGAGTGACAGAAGGAAGTCAGAAGGATGGAAGGTGAGTGCAAAGTTTCTGGATGTGACAGTGTTCCCCCCTTAGGGACCGAACCTTTGAGGTCTGTGCGTAAGTTTGTACCTGTTGTCAAATGGGCGATGACATGGCCAAGTTGAAATTTCCATCTCTTCCCCATACTGCATCATACCTGTCAGTTGTACCTCCTCTCCTGCCTTTTATCTTAGTCAACATGTCTCCTTTGACCCTTGAACAACTTATCAAGCTCCAGCAACAAATCCAGCAACAGCAGGATCAAGACCAGAAGGAGTGCAAGGCACAGGATCAGGCACACCAGGCCCAGATGGAGGAGTTGCGTGCAGCTGTGGCTGCAGCAACGGCTGAGCAAAAACGGTTGGACGAGGAGCGGAAATGGAAGGAGGCAGAGGAGGCTGCAGAAAAGCAGAAGGTGGAGGAAGCAAAGCAGAAGGCAATGGTGAAGAAATGGCCAGTGGTAGAGATACCACTGAGGGCTATGTCAGGGGCCAGGTTGGTGGATGCACAGGTGAGGGAGAAAAAGGAACGCCAGGAGGAAGCTGCAGCATGGAAGGCTCAGAGGGATGAGAAGTGGAAGGTGGTGGATGCAACAGACAATGAGGAGGAAGAGTTCCAGGTAAGTCAACTGCAATTTGCTATGTTGCATTCTAACTGATTTTGTAGCCGTCAGATGACTCGCGGAAGACAGTGCCTAAGAACAAGGGCAAGGGTACGGGGCGCGTTAAGCGGAGCGAGGAGCACATGCCGACTTTGGTCTTGTGCAAACTTTGCACGAACAGTGGTCACAAGTGCCTCTGGCTGACGTAAGTCTCTTTTTTTGTAGTCCTCATCTAATGTTAATAGTTTTGTCCAGAATCGGTGGTACCACTTGTCAATGGTGCCATAACCTGAAGAAGACCTGCAAGTACCCAGGGAAGGTGGCCAAGCCCAAGAGGAAACATCGGGCAGAGGGAAACGCAGAACACATAGAAGCGGAGGAGTGGCTGACGAAGAAGACCTGGGCAGAAGCAGAGAGCAGAGGATTGCAGACTGAGTGGTTGCTCACTGCAATCTTAGAAGAGATGTGTGAGTCACGGGAGGAGACGCATGAGCTCCGGGAGCTCCAGCAGGAGACTCTCATTGAGCTCTGTGTGATCACAGGCTGGCTGCAAGAGCTGCCCTCATCAATAGGCTATGAGGTCTATTGACACATCTCGGGGTTGGTGTCTCCTGTTTGGTGGGAGCAACTGCCCCTCGTGCAGGTGGGCTCAGGTGAGCAGCCCGAGTTTGTGCAGGGGTCATCGTGGGATTTGCGGGCGGATGAAGAATGGAAGGAAGAAGTGGAAGCGGAAGCGACGGAACCAGAGGAGTCAGAAGAGGAAGAAGAAACAGAGCGGATGGAGGTGGATGAAAAAGATGAAGGGGTAGTGGTGGAAGAGTTGGAGGCGGAGGCTGAGTCACAAACTCAGCAAGAGTGAAGATAGGTGGAGGGAGTCGGAAAGCCGGGCGTTGGCCCAAACAAAATGTACATAGGAAATAAGATTGTTGTTTTTTTGGTCTATGAGTGTGAACTAAGGAAATGAAATAAAAAGAATAAGAGAACTTAGGAAAGTGGAAGAGGGCCAGGTTTATTGGGATAATGAAGGTGGAAGTCGGAAACTGCTTCAGGGGCATGCTCCAGTTCGGTAGTGACTAACCAGGAATATTCCTCATCAGTGCCTTCGTAGCCTAGCCATTGTACATAGTAGAGTAGAGGGCAGGAGCGATAATGACAGTCAATCTTGGAGTCCAGAATTTCTGCAATTTCGTATTCTACTTCACCATCAACTTCCACTGGTGGAGGGGGTGGTTGAACACAGTTTGGAATGGTGTTGATGGACAGGGTGGATGGAGCAGAGGTAGTCCGGAAGTCAGAGGGTAAATGAACGAGTACCTGCTTCACCTATAATTTTGAAAGGTCCTAGATACTTTTCAGCGAGCTTCTTGGAAGGATGGGTAGTTCTGAAGAACTGTGCCTTCATGAAGACTTGTTGACCTATCTTGAATTCAGGCACAGGCATACAACGCTTGTCGGCAGGTATTTGATAATGCTTCTGTGCTTCAGCAATCTGATCCTTCAAGAACTGATGTAGCTTGTCAAGATCAGTGACAAATTCCTTAGCATGAGCAGAAGCAAGGTTGTGTTCAGGGTGAATGGTGATGTTCGGATGGTATCCCTTGTTGGCAAAGAAGGGTGAGACTCCGGTAGTCGCACTGGGCACATTGTTATAAGCAAACTCCGCGAGCAGAAGGAGATCAGACCAGTTGTCTTGTTGATAATTACAGTAGGTCTGTAGGTATTGCTCTAAGCTCTGATTAGTGCATTCAGTTTGACCATCACCTTCCAGGTGGTATCCAGAGGTGAAGTGGAGAGTCATGTCGAGGGCTTTACTGAGGGAGTGGAAGAAGTGAGAGACAAACTTGGAACCACAGTCAGAGGTAATGTGAGAGGGGACTCCATGTTTGGAGAATACATGAATAACAAATAGTTGAGTGAGTTGGGCAGAAGTGATTGTATCATGTGTTGGAATGAAAATGGATTGCTTGGATGACCAGTCAACGACTACCAAGATAGAATCATAGCCAGATGAGACAGGAAGTTTCTCAATGAAATCCATAGAGATCGAGTTCCAGGGATGTTCTGGTATGGGAAGCTGTTTAAGCATACCATAGGGCTTGTGTCTTTGGGGTTTAGATCTCATGCGGATAGTACAAGACTTGCAATACTGCTTGACAAAGTCTCAAAGGCCAGGCCAAGTATATTCGTGATGGATGAGTTCAATAGTCTTGTTCTGTCCTATGTGTCCAGAGAGAATATGATCATGTTTGATCTGTAAAATGTGAACGTGGAGGTCATTCATGTCTGGGACATAAATGCATTTGTTGAGGAGTAATAGTCCACTGTCGGAATGAGACCATTGTGGATGGGAACCTATATCAGCAGAACGAGTGGTCACAATCAGATCAGAAGGAAGTGCTGCTAGTATATCCTTGTGAATCTGTTCAATGTCCATAATGATTGCACCACGTAAGACAGGAGTAATAAGAGTCGATGCTCTAAGAGACAATGCCAGTTGTTCCTGTGAGAAGACAGGTCGAAAGTTGTGCGGATTGACGCTGGCATAGTCGCTGTTCCCCCCTTTAGGGTAGATGTCCCATTGTCTAGTTAAAGTGTCAGGCTTGGTACCCAATCTGCCTGGATGGAAGCGGATGATAAAATTGAACTGAGATAGGTACTCCAACCACTGCGCTTGGCAGCGGGTAAGGATCTTGGTAGTAGTGAAGTACTCCAGGTTCTTGTGGTCAGTTACCACATCAATAGCTGAGCCAGAACCTTCAAGGTAGTGTCGCCAGACTTTGAAAGCCTTGAAGATAGCCAAGAGTTCCTTGTCGTGAGTATCATAGTTCAATTCTGGGGCAGTAAAGGTGTGGGAGTGGAAAGCAATCAGATGAATTTCTCCATCGGAGGTTATAATGGACAGGATAGTGGCGAGAGCATAGTTGGAAGCATTGGTCTCAACAATAAGTTGGGTGTCAGGAATCCAATGGGTAAGGATAGGTGCCATAGTAAATGCTTTCTTGAGAGCGTTGAACACATCCCTACAAGCATCATTAAAGTTCCAAGGTGCACCCTTGTGAGTGAGGCGGGTGAGCGGAATGACAATGTCAGAGTAATTGTAAATGAAATGTCAGTAGAAATTGGCAAAGCCCAGGAAGGACTGAATGTCCTTTACCTTGCGTGGTTCTGGCCAATCCTGAATGATGTTAACTTTGTCTTTTGACATTGTCAAACCATCTGGAGAGAGGATATAGCCAAGGTATTCCACAGAGTCGGTGTGGAACTTGCATTTGTCTGCGTGGGCATAGAGGCCATGTTGACGGAGGCATTTCAATACTTCTCTGATGTGTTTGTGGTGAAGTTCCATATTGTCCGAGTATATTAGAATGTTGTTGAGATAGACAATGACACTGACATCCAATAGGTCACTGAAAATGACATTCATGAAACGTTGGAAAGCTGCAGGAGCATTGGTGAGGCCGAATGGCATAACAAGCCACTCAAACGAACCATAGCGAGTGCAGAAAGTAGTCTTCCATTCATCTCCTTCTGCTATGCGGACGAGATGATACACATGTCAGAGGTCAATCTTGGTATAGACTCAGGCCTTACAAGGGGTGTCCAAAAGGTCGGAGATGAGTGGAAGCAGATAGCAATCTTTTTTCGAAATCTTTTTAAGACCTTGATAATTGACACAAAGTTGAAGAGAGCCATCCTTCTTGCAAACGAAGAGGACAGGGGCACCGTGAGGAGAGCGAGAGGGGCGATGAACCCAATGGAGAGATGCTCATTGATGAACTTGCGTAGAGTGACAAGTTCAGACTGCAAAGAGCCGGAAGACCATGGTAAAAGGTGCGGCAGAGAGCGTGGTTGTTGTAGTCAACAAGACCCTTGAGTTTGTTGAAAGCAATGTTATATTTGATAATCTGTTGGTTATCAGCCATCCAGAGATTTTCCATCTTGGTCTCAGCATTGGCAACAGGGTCAAGAGGGCCAAAGTTGCTATGGAGGATACCTAGGAATGTGCCATAGTCATCCATCCAAGGCTTGTCCTCATCATTCTCCAGGTCTGGCTGGAACCATTCCAGTGCAGGACCTTTCAAGTAGGAGAGCATGAAGTTGACCTTTGACTTGTCTCAGCAATAGGCATGCGCCTTGTTCCAGAAATAGAGTCAATTCTGAATAATGAATTGGCAAAGCTTTTTAGGCTCTGTGCCATCAAATGTATCAGGCTCCCGGACTTTAGCTTTGCCATTGCTCAAGGAGTGTTTCTTCATTGCTCATGCAAAAACACTAAGTATGCGAGCAAGGTTGGAAGAGTTGTCAATGTCAGAAGCAGAGCTATCATCAGAAGGATTGTCACCGCCATCATTGCCATCATCACCATCTTTGTTGTCACCATCATCATGATCCGGGGGACCATTGGCTGGTGGGTAGTAACCATTGTCGTTTTCATCATTGTCATTGTTGTCATCATCACCTCCATCACCATCGCCATCCGGGGGCGGTGCTGAGGTGTGAGAGATGGTGGGGCTAAGCAAGACGGTTGGAGGGAGGTCTGATGGCGTAGGCATGAGAGTACTAGGGTGGGACAAATTGGCTCGAGGTATAGGAGTAGAAGAAGTGTGTCGAGTTGCTGGGGCGGGTGCCGCAGCAGGAACAGTGGTTCTACCCTTCTTCGAGTTCTTGGTATTGTGTAGAGTATTGGTGAAGACTGCAGTAGTAGCCATGAGGAATAGATTCAAAGTATGAGTTCGAATATACTGTCAAATGCCGAAATGGTCGGAAGGAAGCGGAGGGATAATCAGAGGAGGACAGAGGATAAACTGTACAGACATTGGCTTCAGCTTATGTGCTGTGCCCTTTGCAATCTATTTGGTGTCCTGGTATTTGCAAGGAGTGGGATGAGAAGTCGGAGGCAAGTCGGAGGGAGGTCAGAGGTGTTACCAGACATAAGTCTTAATAACAAGGACAAGATAGATAAAGAGTAGAGAGGTTTAACTTTAATATTTGAACTGAGGAGCAGAGGATACAAGCAGAGGGTATTTATACTATGGAAGGAAACTAGGGATGAATAAGAAACAGAATGGTAATGTGATGTGAGGAGGCTGTGGTGATAGTATCATAGAGACTAAATAAAATGGTTGTAACGGAATGAGGAGAGGGGAATGTCGGAAGGGATGATGTACAAAAGCTATGCAAAACTAAAATCAATTGTAAGGGAACTATGGTGATGAAACGTATATACAAATCAGGAAAATGAAGATCCAAAACGGAAGGAGTGATGGAAGGAAGTTGGAAGGACAGAAGGTGAGCGCAAAGTTTCCGGATGTGACATTCTAGGAGACTCTGATTTTGCAAACTTAGTCCATGCAATGACAACTCCACAAGGAGCCACAATTGTTTCTACACAATAAAACTGTGCAGCAGTAAAATAATTTTTAACTGGTTGAATCTTTAGAGCAGGTTGGTCATGAGTGTTAAGTGCTGTGCTGGAGATAGGCTGACTTAGAGGTGGAGATGTTGGATAGCAAGGGCAGGGTGTGGAGACAGATTGCCTTGAGGCAGACTAGGGACTTTGGCTTCAGCTTATATGCTGTGCCCCTTTCCACTAGTGGTCCCTGGATTTCCAAAGGACAAGAGTGAGGTAAAGACAGAACTCAAGGTGGAGTTCTGAACAACAGAGTGAACTCCCTGCAGGAGTTCTACAGAAGAGTGCAGAGTTGGTTGGGACTCAAGGTGAGTTAAGTTGGCAGAATAAGTTGATATTCAAACTAAGGTTACCTAGTGAAGTAAGTAAGTTTAAATACTAGAAGTCTGGAGACGAGTAGCACAGAGTAGGGACAAGTAACATGGAGTACTAGGTATGGAATATGAAACATGTATGAAACTGGAACAGAGTCATGAAATAAAACTAAAAGGAAATAGATATAAATTGAGAGATGAATAATATAGATAAGAGATAATTGAGATCTAAATAGAATTTCATGAGGGACAAGTGGAGAATGGGGTCAAGAGTGCAGAGAAGATGGATAATGTGCAGAGTTGATGAATAACATGCAGAGTTGTGGGAGATCAGGCATGAATGTAACAGTATTCACCTCTTAGGGCCGAACCCTGAGGACCATCAGGATCAGTGATTGGATGTGTTTGCACATGGCTGAGTGTGGATATATATGAAGGATGGTGGGTGATGAATTTCAAGTAAAACTTTCCCATCTTGCACTAAACTCATTACCGCAATGTCTACCTCCCAGCAACCCCCTGTTGAACTCCTTGAAGAGGACAAGTTTGCCTTGGCAATGCATGAAATCCAAGAGCATGCCAGGAAGAAACTTGTGGAGATCATGGAGAAGAAGAAAGTGGCTGACAAGGCAAAGCAAAAGGAGGAGGAGGATAGACTGGTGTGTGAAGAGGCTGTGTGTAAGAAAGCCAAGGATGAGAGGCTGGGGAATGAACACCATGAGAGGGAGGCTGCTGAGGCTGCAAAGGCCACAGAGATGGATGTGGATGGGGATGAGGATGAGCTTGCAGAGATTGCACAGCACCATGAGGAGAAATCCAGAACGATGAAGAGTGCCACACTTCCTAAGAAGAGGAAACTGAGTGAGGTGGATGAGGAGGGAAAAAAGCTTGAGGAGGTGAGTAATAAGTTCCAACTTGCATTATCACTGACTGATAAGTCTTTATAGAGTATTTATAGGGATGTGCAGCGGTTTCCCAAAAGCCAGCAAACGATCTGCATTGAGTGAGTGTTTCCATTTGGTGTAGTTTATTACTGATGCAGAAAACATAGTATTCTTGCTTTGCAGATGGTTTTAATTATGCAAATGGCACTCAATGGGAAATGGATGAAGTCCATCCCTGCTCAAAGTGTGTGCACAATGGTGCTATCTGTTGGTGCCAGGTTATCAGTCTATGCAAGCACAACTCATGCTTGTGATGCTTTGACAAGAAGAAGCCCTGCTTTGAAGAGCCCACAACCCATATTCCAAATGAGCAACAATGGGCACAGGTGAACTCCAATAGTGAGGGAGAGGTAGGCCCTTCAAAGAGGGTGAGGGTAGAGAATGGGAGTTTGGAGAGCCAGGCTTTACTGGCTATGACATGGGAAACCATGGCCTTCATGCAGGAATTGACAGCTGTGTTCAGAGACCTTACCAGGGAGATGTGTGGTGCAGTGTGTGAGATACACTCTGCAGTCAACTGTCTGGGGTGAGATTTCTGTGATGTGCTTCAAGACCATGCAGACACACAACTGCAGAATGCTGAGGCACAGGAGGTGATGACAAAGGTGATGGAGTCCATCTCTTCAGAGATGTGGATAAATCACAAGAGGGTGGAGTTGTGGAAGAGGAAGGAGAGGGAAGCTAGGGCATTGGCTGCACAACAAGCTGCTGAGAAGAGTGGGGAGGACATGGTGATGGATACTGGGGATAAGGAATCGGGTGATATGGAGGAGGAGAATGGACAAGGGAATGCAGAGATGGGGAAGAAAGAGGTGGAGACTGAGGGTAGGGAGGACAGAGAAGTGGAGAAGAGCAGAGAAGTCGAGGAGAGTCAAACCCTCCAAGACTAAAAATGTATATACAGACTTTGTTTTGTTTCTTTTTTGTTTGTATATGATTTTCTTGTGGGTTTGAAGTGTGATAACATTATAAGTTGAAAAAATGAAAGGGTAAGAGGTGGTGAACAAGTAGAAATGTGTGGAGAACTAAAAATATGTATGGAGAAGAATAAATGACATTTGGAAAAGTGAAATTTGACATGGAAATAGGAGAATGAAATCTATAATTTGTCTAAGGGGCCAGGGAAGTGGGAATATCTTTGATGGAAGTCCTGTAGAAGTTCCTGAGCATGATCCAGTTTGGTAGTGGGGAGCCAAGATTTGGATTCATCAGTGTCCGCATATCCAAGCCAGTGGACTTTGTAAAGAAGTTTACAATGCTTATACCACCTGTCTATTTTGGACTTGAGGATCTCCTCAACCTCATACTCGATGTCACCATCAATCTCAACAGGAGGAGGTGGACTAGGTACCTGGCCAGGGATGGTGTTTTCATGATGGGGTTCGAGCATAGAGACATGGAAGATGGGGTGGACAGCGCACATAGAATCAGGAAGACAAAGGGTGAAGGAGTGGGAGCCAGCAAGACCTATAATTTTGTATGGACCTAGGAATTTCTCTGAAAGCTTCTTAGCAGGCCTAGTAGTATTAAAGAACTTTGCCTTGACAAATACTTTCTGACCAAGTTGGAAGTCCAGTGCAGGAATCCTGGATTTATCTGTGGAGATCTGATATCACTTCTGGGCTTCAGTGATTTCCACACGCAAGAACTGGTGGAGTTGGTCAAGGACTACAGCAAAATCATGTGCTTTCAAAGATGTAATGTTGTGTTCTGGATGGATGGAAATGGAGGGGTCATAGCCCTTGTTGGCAAAGAATGGAGACACACCAGTAGTGGTGCTAGATGCATTGTTGTATGTGAACTCTGCAAGGGGTAAGAGGTCATGCCAGTCATCCTGTTGATAATTGCAGTAAATGCGAAGGTATTGCTCAAGGGTTTTTGATTGGTATGTTCAGTCTGGCCATCACCTTCTGGATGATAACCGGAAGTGAAGTGGAGTTCCATATTAAGAAGTTTGCCTAAAGAGTGGAAAAAGTGGGAGACGAACTCAGTGCTGTGGTCAGAGGTAACATGTGAGGGGACTCCGTGCTTGGAGAACACATGGATAACAAATAACCAAGTGAGTTCTGTGGAGGTGATAGTGTCATGGGTGGAGATGAATATGGATTGCTTGGTGAGTCAATCAACAACTACTAAAATAGAATTGAAACCACTGGAGCTAGGAATTTTCTCTATGAAGTCCATAGATATTGAGTGCCAGGGCCTAACAAGGATGGGGAGCTGTTTGAGAGTGCCATAGAGTTGGTGCCATTGAGGTTTAGAGTGCATACAAGTTACACAAGACTTGCAGAATTCCTTGACCATAGTATGGATGTTCAGCCAAGTGTATTTGTGACATATAAGTGTGAGTGTCTTGTTTTGTCCAAAGTGACCAGATAGAATGTGATCATGTTTGTATTGTACGACACATAGGCAGAGATCAGCTATGTCTGGCATGTAGATTCAATTATCTAGGTGGTGAAGTCCTTGTGGATTGCGAGTCCAGCATGGAGTAGTGGGAATAGGAGGGTGCACTGTGGTGATTGGGTCATCCACTAAGGAAGCTAAGATATCTGAGTGGAGTTTCTCAACATCCCTAAGCAAAGTGCTTCAGAGTACTGGAATTGAAAGAATAGTGGTGCAGAGTGAAGTGGTAAGTTGTTCTTGGGTGAATACTGGTTGATAATTGTGCGGATTGACTTTGGCATAGTTGCTATTCCCCTCTTTTGGGTAGACATCACATTGTCTAGTTAAAGAGTCAGGTTTGGTGCCTAGTTTACTGGGGCAGAAACAGATGATAAGATTAAACTGAGAAAGGAACTCTGACCATCATGCTTGATGGTGCGTCAAAATCTTTGTGGTGGCAAAGTATTCTAAATTCTTGTGATCAGTGATAACATCTATAGGGAGAGCTGCACCTTCAAGATAATGTTGCCAAGTTTGAAATGTGGCAAAGATTATCAGGAATTCTTTATCATGGGTGTCATAGTTTAATTCTGCTGCAGTAAAGGTGCAAGAGTGGAATGTGATAGGGTGAATTTCACCAGTGGAAAGAACAATAGATAAGATAGCCACTAGGGTATAATCAGAAGTGTCTGTTTCTATGATGATCTGAGCATTAGGAATCCAATGAGTGAGTATAGGAGTGGTGGTGAATGCTTTCTTGAGGGTTCCAAAAGACTTCATACATTCTGAAGGCCAGTTCCATGCAGAGTCCTTGCATGTGAGGTGGGTAAGTGGGACAATGATGTTGGAGTAGTTCCAGACGAATTGATGATAGAAGTTAGCAAAACCTAGGAAAGACTGGATGTGTTATGTCCATGCCTGATCTCCCACAACTCTGCACGTTATTCATCAACTCTGCACATTATCTATCTTCTCCACACTCTTGACCCTGTTCTCCACTTGTCCCTCACGGAATTCTATTTAGATCTCAATTATCTCTTATCTATGTTATTCATCTCTCAATTTATATCTATTTCCTTTTAGTTTTATTTCATGACTCTGTTCCAGTTTCATACATGTTTCAT
>JASFCW010000314.1:0-12985 GCA_036936985.1 Crucibulum cyathiforme
AACTACTAGAATTTTATATATAATTATTTGCTATTCTACACTAATTTTACAGTAAAATATGCGAGACTCGTACTGCCGTGCTTGCAACGGCCCACAACCCCAAGTATATATATAGTCACTACAACACCTGAGTACCTAGAAAACAAAAGACTAAAAATGCGAGCAGCCTCACTTCATTCCTGACAACCTACACTGTGGGAACTGGCTTATACATTTGGTGGGTATATTTAAAATACATTCCCAATATATTTCATTATAAATTACAAATACATCTCAAGGATATATTATTAATACATTTTATATTACATTTTATTATACATTCAACATATGTTAAGTGCTGGGTTAGAGTCCACCCAGATTAGGTGCAGAGATGTCAGGTAGCAAGGTTTGGGGTGTGGAGAAGTATTGCCTTGAGGCATACTAGGGACTTGGCTTCAGCTTATGTGCTGTGCCCCTTTCCACTAGCTGTCCCTGGATTTCAGAGACAAGGACAAGGTAAGACAGAACTTGAGGGTGGAGTTCTGAATGACAAGGGGAACTCCCTGCAGGAGTTCTACAGAGATGAGCAAAGAAGGTGGGTTCAAGGTGGGTTTAGGATAAGACTAAATTGATATTCAAACTGAAGTTACAAGCTGAAGGTATCTAGATTTTTATACCAAAAGTCTGAGGTGTGTAACTATGGAGCTGAAACAGCCACTGCAGTGTATCAGGTATGAAGTATGAAATGTGTATGAGACTTGAAACAAACTGTGGAATTATACTATAAGGAAATAGATATATATCAACAAGATAAAAGATAATAGATAAGAGGTAATTGAGATTCAAGTGGAAGGTCCATGTGAGGCATGCAGTGAAGGGGTTTAATGGTGCAGAGTCCATTATTGCCATGTGGAGTTAGGTGTGACAGGGTATGGATGTAACAACATACTCACATGGGATGTATTTTGATTGTATTCAAAATACCCTCTGAGAATGTATTTTAATTTGATTGAGATTAGTTGGACTTAGATCCACATCAGTATTCTACATATAGATTGATCTTGAACCTTCCTGCCCATCATTGATGACAATGTCCACCCCTCTGCCCTTGTCATGATCATTGACACAACCCTACCAATTTCCCCCTCCATCTCTAGCTCTCCATACATCCCAACATCTCATCAAGCCTTGTCAGCACTTACTGATTTCAACAATATATGTCAGCCCAATGGTTCCACCCAGGGGGGTAGCATGGGAAGAATCCGGCACATCAACCTACCTAGACCCTTAACTAAGGGTCTTGCCATATTTGGCTTATCTCTGGCTGATCTTCTAAGGGTCTCACCAGATTTGGCTTGGTTAATCATCAGCACCATCATCACAGAAAGTACACTGTTAGCTACTTGGTCTGTGCCAACTCACAACTTATTGAGGTCCTGGATTATACTTGGCATGACTTAAGCACCAACTGTGATGATATCATTCACCATGTTAGTAGAATACCAGCCATTGAAAAGCCCATATTTTCATATAAGAATAAACAAGATAAGCATGTGCCCTTTCTCTTATCAATATTGTAGAAGAACCATATCTGGTGGTGTCTGGCCTTCTCTAGCATCTCACTGTTGAGAAACTTGAGGCTGATGCAGATGTCAAATGTTATCTGTGTGGGACTCAGCTCAAACTAAAAGCAATGCAAAACCATGTTGGAATCCAATTGCTCTTTGCCAAAGAGAAATTGCTGAATCATCCTAGATACTACCTGGTATATCAATGAAGTCTATGACTGATCAATGTGGATGGTGTGGAAAGGATGGATGCCATGCACAACTTGAAAAACAAGGAGAATACCTTTTCCATCTCATCAAGTTACAAATATCACTACTCCAAATTGATGTATGAAAGAGCAAAGCAGGTATCAAAATCATCACCCTGTACAAACCTTCCAATCCACTGCCCAGTTTGCTTTTATGGTTCCACAGGCCAAAAGAAGACTTCTTAGAAATACAATACTCTGTGGCATCTTGCTACCATGCATCCAGGAAAAGATGATGAACCTTATGAGATATCTCCTGAATTTTTGGTGGTGGCTTTTATCAGCTCTAAGGAGCAAATCTGGATGGGTGTTGACTGGGATGAAGTTGATTTCCACAGGGATTTCAACATGCTCCCAGACACTGATGCTATAGAAGAAATGGAACAAAGTATTGAGGAGAAGGAGAAAAATGCTAGGCAGAAGAGAGGAAAGGAATGGAACCACCAAGTATTATACCACAACTGCCACAAAAAGTAATTAGATTGAGCTGAACTATTAAGATGATGATTGCAAGAGATTCACAGCACTTAAATGCGCAACAATGGTGCTGATGATTAGCCACCAAGCCAAATCTGGTGAGACCCTTAGTTAAGGGTCTAGGTGGGTTTATGTGCTGGATTCTTCACATGCTACCCCCCTGGCAAAAGCCAAAGATGGTAAAAGTGGGAGGATATAGGAACTGGAAAAGAAGAAGCACAATCAAGGACAGAGGGAGAAAAATCCGGAGGACTCGATGGAAAGAACAGGCTACCAGGGAGGTTAAATGTCTCATCAGAATTAAATTTATTGTCATTAATTTGATGTGATCATATCCTGCTTGTTCTGGGAGTTCATGGAATGAGCTAATATTTGACATATAGTTCTAGTAGTATTGGGAGGAGTAGAGACAAGGAACTGGCATGGATAGACTGCATTTGAGGATTTACCATAATTTGATCTGCACTTGAAGTGATAGGTTGGAAATTAGTTACAGATGCAAGAAATAACATTAAATCTCAGGGCTGGCACTCAATTCTTCTCTGGCTGAAGGAGGCTGTGAGGAGAGGCTGCCAGGATTGGCTAGGTGCAAGAGGTTTGTCAGCCTGATGCATGTGGCTCATGCAAGACTTAGTAAAACTGGAATTCAAGTATTAGTCATGAGTTAGTCAAGTTGCCATAATCCTTGACTAACTCATGACTAATACTTGAACTCCATTTTTACTGAGAGGTACTGGGGGGCAGTGAAGGAGGTGTGGGAGGAGGTGGTGCATGCTGTTGGAGAGCAGCATATGCAGGTGTAAACCTCAGATATCAAGATTGACAGACACCTATCAACATCTGTCTTATATGGTCCATGGACAATACATCCTTTTCACTTCCTGTGGTCAATGATTGGCTGAGGACTACTCACCATGTTTGGGCACAGTGAAAATGATGCAGACCTGGTGTGACTGATGTGGAATGGATCTCTATTTCTCAAACATCATATTATCGACATTTTTTTATCAATTCCAGCTATGGTGCTAATGGCCTAAACACTGCTACATTTGTACATCCTAAAACTCAGAGTCAAGGAATGGTCAGATTTCTTATTCTTCTTGTCCAAACATTCTAAATAACAAGCCAAAGCAAATGTTCCAGCTAAATGCAAAACTGTAGCAGTACTTTACACTCACCCCCCTGGTCCGATTGGACTGCTTGGACTCTGCTCAGACTCCGATGGACTCTGATGGACTCTGATCAGACTCTGATCAGACTCTATTAATAAAATATATTTGATTAATACTTTCTTATCCAGTCCAAGCAGAGTCCGAGCAGAGTCCAAGTGAAATTTGAGTATAGTCCAAGTAGAGTCCAAGTGAATCTGAGTGGAATTTAAGCAGAGTAACTATTATATATCACTGGTAAGGTTATGTAATCATATTACTAAGCATTGTACAGTTGTTATTGTTTATATTTATTTGTACTTATTTGTTTGATTAATTTTCATTATTTTCTATTTGTATCATTATTATATTAATAAAATTTGATATTGTTGCCACTTGTTTGTACTTGTTTGTATATGCCTAATTCTATTTATTTTCTACTGTATTTTAATCTTTTTTCTTGGGGGAGTTTAATATAAATACTTTTTATTTGTAAATATTTGCATTGTTCAAAATAATCAAAGTCCAAACATCTACACATAAGGGCCACTTTTACTAATGCTATTTATTACAAACAGTGATAAAATTATGAAAAAGATACAAATATGTACAAATAAAGGAGCTTTGATTTATGTCTATTTGATTTTATTTAATTTCATTTAATATGCTTGGATTATATTGAAGGAAGTTGTTTAGTACAAATATTTGTATATATTTGTAAATATCTCAGATTGTAGAGACTATAAATAGAAACATGACATGATTTATGGCATTGTAATTGGATAAGAATTGCACCCACAAATCACAAAATACTGTCCAAATCACAAGTCTTTTGACTTTGTTGACATTTATTTATTAATAGCATTGTGACTATTAAGAGACTGTAGTAATGCATATTACAAAAAAATTAAATAATTGACTTCTATTTGTTGGATAGTAAGGTAACTAAGTGGGTCAGTAAAGAACTAAGTAATGAGTAACTAAGCAGTAGGTAAAGCTACATATTCTCAATAATATGTAGTGCGAAGAATAATTGAGAGTTAGCCGAGTTAGCCGACTAGGATAAGATAAGATAAATGATGTGTCACCGTCATGTGATGCAACCTGCCCTTAACCGAAGGTCATCGTTTATATTGTTTGTGTTCATTCATATTCTCTTCTTCTTTCCTCCATGTATGTAGAATTAGATATATGGCTTTTATTAATATATAGTGTTAACTGAGGTTATAAAGGGTCCACGAGGGTCTGGGCTTACACAATGCAGCTGAAAATACAGTTTGTTTCTTCATCTATTCTAAAGATATATTAACATGATTACTAACATATTGTGTAGTAAATAATCAGTCAGCTATTACTACAATGTCATGAGGAGTATTGGAAATCCACCACTATGGGAGCTCATTTCTTTTAGATTCAGTTCAGATATTCCAACAAGCAGAAAAGGCTGCAGATAATCCTTGTGATGAGCTACATATGTATCCTGAATCAGGAGTAGAGCCAACAGAAAATGTGGTTCACTGGTGGGGGGTGAGTTTCTCTTCTTATGAGTACAATTAACAATTTGGCTAATATCCTGAAATCAGCAGCAGAACAGTGGTTCAAAATATCCAACAATGCATCACATTACTTACAATTATCTGGCAATTCAAGGGTCAGCAACACCTTCAGAGCAGGCTTTCAGCAGTGGTGGCATCACCCATGAAGCTTGTCATAATCATCTCTCCACCAAAGTATTTTCAGCACTCACTAGATGTGGTCAGGCTGATATATCAATATCTGTAATTAGCATATGAAATTAATATATAAATGCCTGTAGCACAGATGGTCACTCTGATATATAAATGCCCTCTAATTACAGTATGTGATGACTCTCACAGCTTCTGCCCAGCTGTGCCAAGCAAGAGAAGCAAGGGTCCACTATTTATAAATTTGGAGCACAATCATTCAGGAAGGGAATATGAAAGGATTTTTAGATTCATTCTTAATTCAATTTGTAGTGATCATAGTTCAACATTAGAGTGATTTTTCACTAGATGCTGTCAGGCTGATATATCAATACTTGTATTGATTTGGGAGATGAATTCAGCACCAGAATGGGTAAGGATGATGTTATGTGTATGTAAATTGATCATCAACTTCTTCTGGCCTATTTTTACATGTGAAGCACAAATGCCAAACATTATGTTGGCATCAAAGTTATTTTTAGAAATAAAACATAATGCAAAAGCTGTATACATTCTCCTTCAATTACAGTCAATGAAACTATTCTCTATGGTAATTACAGTATTATAATACTACTGAAGTAAGACTAGTACAGCTTCAATTACCCTGGTGCTAAGCTTTAGTACCACATTTTCAGTGCCACAACATTAGTATGGTGTGCCACACTATTTAGTTCAATGTTTAGGCTTTAGCACCACTCCAACCCAACCCTGCACTTACCTTGTGTTCTTAACCACCACATGCTTCTCATATGTTACTGTTCCAATTAGATACTGTTGACCTAGACACCAGCTGTAGGTAGGAATATATAAGTATATAATTCCTAACAATCTGTGGCTTGAACTAGAAAACAAAAGAATAAAAGTGTGAGGCGGCCTCACTTTGTTCCTAACAATCTGTGGCTTGAACTGCTAAGAAATTGATGGAATACTGAAAGAAATTGATGAGAAATGGCATGATGAAGACAGGAGGATGAAGGCTGATAGGATGGCTGACTGATAGACTGACGGAGGGGACGACGAGTGCATGACAGGCACAACAGATATGATAGAGACTGAGGAGAAATGCTGGAGAAATGCTAAAATAGTCGCCGGATCGCAACTAAAATACCTCGACGATGAGAGGACGTAAAAATGTGAAACAACGTCCGGGAGACACGCAAGAAGGTGGTCTAGATGATCTAAAAAGACCGAAGTTGTTTGGAGCTGGTGTCGATGAAAGCGTCGCAATTTAGCGAAGAGGACAATTTTCGAAGATCTGAACTCCAATAACTTGAATTTATTTCGTAAATTTGAAGAGGTTGTGTAGTGATTGAGTATAGAGAGTAGGGAGGGGATGTAGGGTACTCTAAAATAATGAAAAACGAAGCTAAACCTATGTTTTTGAGTAAAAATCCGAGTCCTCAACAGAAAGAAGTAGAGTAGAAATGGGGATGTCCAATACTCAGTAAGTGTGACACCGGTCATGCCGCGGCGTGACATGATAACGCCCGCCAAATGTGTCCGTCCCATTGACCCAGAGGATTTTCTCCATCCACAGTGCAACTCAGACTTCGTAACTTATAAAATATGTATATGAGTATTTATCAATTAGTATTATCAGATTCTTTGCCAAGGTTTTGAATGCAGCAAAGAGATATGATGGAATGAGCAAGAAACCTCTGCCAAATACTGCCCTGATAGGGGCTCAAGCTTGCAACCTATAGAACATTGTTACCAGCGATTTTCAGCCTTGGCTTAAGTAACAAAATGTTCTCAGTTTATTATTCCTAACAAAAGCTATTGACTATATTTTTCATATCTTATTTCATTCTTGAGATCTATTAATTATTTGTATATAATCTTATGTTATCTTGTCTCACAGAAGAGATGCTAACGGATCTTTCAATACATTCTATAGAGCTTAAAATTTAAAACATCTTTTGTCACTAGAGCAAGGCGCAAAAGTGTCTTGCTGAATTCTTCTATAGGTTTGAAGTTTTACACCAGCCAAATTGAGGTATACAGCCACCTCAATAATGTGTCTGTCTCATGCTCATTTGCCCTCAGTCATTCCTCTATTATAATGGCTAGGGTAATGTTAAGACATATAGAAATAGCATATTCTATTTATTCATCCCAATAGACATCACATAGTATAATTTACATGGTATATAATGCATAAACAATACAGTAGAGCTTGAAGAGTGGTGAGAATCAGTGAGGGTGTCACAGGATGTGCCAAAATCATGGCTGGGTCAATGTTTGTCACGCTTTACTGTGTCACACAAAATGTCTCACTCCCATGTGGCTAGCGAGGATTGGACATCCCCAGTAGAAAGTAAATGTACAAAAACAAAGTAAAATGATCATTTGAGCATCTGTAGACACCAGACTTGCTCATGGGACTCGAGGGATCTGTAGGGAATGAAGGTAGTACCTGCTGAGCTCTGGATCGCATGGATCCTATCTCAAATAAGTCCATAGATGAATAAGATGCGAAAAATACTAATCAAATTAAAGAAAATAGCCTATCCAGTGATTGAATCCATGTTCTGAGCTCAAATAGCATTTCGGAATCATTTTGAGGGTTCTTGATGTGTTCCAACCATTCCAGACAATCCCTAGTTGAATATAGACATGCATAGCTTGATTTAGCAGTGTCAGGACCGAGTTTCCAAGTACAGAGCCCAGTGGGGCTTGTCAATACTGAGCAACCCACTGATTTCCCTTCAAATCCATAGACCTTACCTAACCACATTTGCTATAAAACCATAAACATTCATAGAAGCTAGCTACACTTATATTTTCTCTTTTGATCTTTGGTCAAAGATCTTATATCTTGTCTCAGTATCTTCTACATACTGGATTTGATCCTCCCCAATCATATCTGTCTCACATCATCTATATTGGCTCAGATCTCTCTTGTCTATAAATCCATAGCCTTCCAATCCATCTCTTCACTGTTGAGCCTCATTCTGGCCAAATCTTTTGTCTCCAATCAATTCATCTACAATCTCCCTCTTGGTAACTTGCTCCTAGCTATTGAGCCTCTGCTCAAGCTATTGAGCCTCTGCTCCAGCTATCGAGCCTCTGCTCCAGCTATTGGACTCAATGCTTCCCTCCCAAATCATCCTCATACCATCTTAAAGTGCTATGCTACCCTCAGCAACTTACCATGCATTCAGTTCTCACCCAGTGGCTCTCAAAACAGATTTGGTAACTGTATTAATATTCTATTAACTCTATCTATAGGTTTTTGGACTGGATCTAACAACTTAGCTGATAAATCACTTAGAAATCACTGGCTGTGAGATCTATTACTCAACAATTGAGATCAAGATCTCATACATGTTTAAATGGGCATCCTGCAACATGTTCATGATTGGCTCCTTACCTAATCTAATGTCCAAACAAAAAGCTTAATTCTGTGCAACAAGAGAGCTTCAATACTTCCAAATTAACAACTTTAAGACCAAAATTTGAGGGCAAACCATGTTATGTCATTTAATCTGGATGGATAGCTCCAGAATGGCTTGAAAATGTGTTTTAGAAATGAATATCACAAGCAGAAAGCTTCAGTGATAATGCTTGCAATCAATCAAATTGAGTTTGGAAACTTCCAATAAACTGAAGTGTTGCAACACTTTAGAGATATTTCAGGCATAATTTACAGTAGAACATTCCTTTTTATTGAATATATATAATCTCATGATGTAGTATTCCATGTTTATTAAGTTATTTTACAATAAACAGTGCAGAAATAATAAAAGTCTGATGATGGATTAAAAGTCAGACAATCTATGAGTTGCACTTATACAATGACATTAGTGGCTCACTAGGCACACCAGCACCTTTGAATATGCCCAAGCATGCAGCTCTACAAGTAAAGAAATTTCCAGAGTCTCTTCATCAGGAACATTTTAATAATGGAATTGCACAGAAAACAGCACTGATGTTGTAATGGAAACATCATTTTTCTTTTTCTTTTTTTCTTTTCTTTCTTTTTTGTTAATCTTCTTTATTTATTGTCTGTAGTAGCATCTGAACATATGTTGTGATGGTGCTGCATCTAATTGTGCTATGTATGTAGAGTGCTATGTATGATATGTAGGTCATACAAGGTTATATTTTGGGAGAGGATTCAGGAGGCATTTATGAACAATGCTGTGGCACTAAAGCCTAACTGTGCACTAAATTTGAAATAGTATGGCATGCCTGCACTCATGTTGTGGCACTAAAAATACGGCAGGGTAGTTGAGGCTGTACTAGTCTTACTTCAGTAGTATTATCATGCTTTAATTACCATAGAGAACAGGCTTCAGTGACTGTGATTGAAGGAAAATGTATGCAGCTGTTGCATTATTAATATGTTTTCTTGCTAAAAATAACTTTGATGCCAACATAATGTTTGCTCCCCACATATAAAAATGGGCCCAAAGGAGTTGATGATCAAATAATTTACACACACATAGCATCATCCCTACTGGTGCTAAATTCATCTCCCAAACTGATACTTCACATACACCACATTTATTTAATCAGAACCAAAGTATTGGTAAGTTTGCTTGCACTACAGTCATTTATATATCAGAATGCTTGACATGACCCTACCAATTCTCCCCTCATCTCCTTGCCTTTCTTACCTTCCAGCATCCTATCAAGCCTCCTCATCACTTACTGAGTTCACTGAAGCCTGCCAGACTGACAGCCCCATCCCCAGACTGACCCTCTCAACTACCACAAATTATCAAGCATTGCCCACCCAGATTGTCTACAACCTCCACATTATCATCTGTATGCTATCACTGATATCAATCCATATCCTTCCAAGTCATCCCTTTGCTGTTGAGCCTCTCTCTGGCCAGATCTTTCATTCCCAATCAATTCATCTATGATCTCACTCTTGGTAACTCACTCTTAGCCATTGAGTGTTAAGTCCAGTATCAGAGAATGGAAGACTTAAGTGTGGAGTAGTAGAATACTGAGGCACGGAGTTGGATTGCCTTGAGGGCATAATAGGAACTTCAGCTTCAGCTTATGTGCTGCACCCCTTTCCACTAGCTGTCCCTGGATTTCAGAGGACGAGGGATGAGATAAGACAGAACTCGAGGTGGAGTTCTGAATGACAAGGAGATCTCCCTGCAGGAGTTCTACAGAGGAGTGTGGAGTTGACTAGAACTCAAGGCAAGTTAAAGTGGATAACTAAGTTGATATTCGAACTGATGTTACATACTGAAGTATCTAAGTTTATATACTAAGTAAAGGTGGAGAACTGGGTAATGGTGGCAGAGAACTGAGTAACAGAGGTGGAGAACTAAGTAACAGAGGTGGAGAACTAAGTAACAGTGGCTGAGAACTAAGATAAACCAAGGAGATGATAGGATAAAACCAGAATGAGTGGTGAAGTGAGTCAAAAGGGCAGAGTTGTATGTGAGTGGTGTGGAGTTCATGATAGCATGCAGAGTTGTGTGACAAGGCATGGATATAACATTGAGCCTCTGCTCCAGCTATTGGACTCAATGCTTCACTCTCAGATCATCCTTGTACCATCTTGAAGCACTATGCTAAGCTTGGCAACTTACCACACATTCAGTTCTCACCCAGTGGTTCTTGAAATGGATCCAGTAACTGTATTAATATCCTATTAACTCTATCACAGGTTTTTGGACCAGATCTAACAATGCTCCATCTGTGCTACTGTCATTTATATATTAATTTTGTATGCTCATTACAGATTTTTATATATCAGTTTAACAGCATCTAGTGTGTGAAAGAACCTACAGCATTACAGACATGCTGGTATCTCCAATGCTGGTGATATATCTATTCTTTGGCATGCACAACAACATAGATTCTAGGCACTCCACATATTGCTTTCTTCCTTCCTTAACAATATTTACCATACATGAAGTACACAAAATGCATGGCCAGAAATTTGAATATATTAAGAAGTTGAAATGTTATAGCTGTCTGATGACAATTCCTTGTTTAAAGGACTCACAGCATAAACAGGCCTCTGATGTATGACCTCATATGATGCAAACATAATATATACTTGTGGCTTTGACTAAGGCTGTGGCTGGTGTTAAAAATAGTAAGTCTTACAACAAGGTCTCCAGATATGTAAGACTCAGCCCTGAGAGCTTCACTCAGAATATGATATTGTTTGATTATGCCTTTCTAGCTGGCCTATCTGAGCCTGAAATTTCAGATATTATAGCTATTTGATTACAACCTTCTATTTGACAGACTTGATCTCATGTGAATAGTAATAGTATATGGTTGTAGTGTTGTCAGTGACTGACTGCAGGTGTGACTCCTGTTAAAAGTAGCATGCTAACAAGATCACCAGATATAAAAATTCAAGCCATCAGAGCTGCAGTTGGTTGTAGACATAGTGTTATAAGTATTGATTGATAGTGACTCTCTGGGTCACCAATTCCAAACTACAGTCCATATCATTGTAGATGAATAACTATATAAATATACTTTAACTTAAAAAGGAACATGATTAATCACATAGAGGGCAGTTTTTACTGTGGAGTAGTGATAGAAAACATCATTAGCACACATCTCACCTTCAAGTGGCCAAGAGCACTATGCTTCAGCAATGAAGTTGATACAGGGATATAGCTAGGGAAATACTTGGCTGACCCATGCTGAGTCAGTAATGGGCAAGATTTGTAACAGAGAGTGTATATACCATTTCTGCCAGGTGAGCAAGTCATGAACTTCATGTGCCTCTTCTGGATCATCTAGAAACTCTATAATACTATTATAAAATCTTTTGGAGTTGGTTGATAAGTCAGAGCATGAAAACACTGCTGAAGAGCTCAAAAAAAATTGGGCCTCCATAATTGCCATGAGTGAAATGAAGAAGTAATAATCAGGAAGCATTACCTGCATTGCAATGTATGCGATGGATGCAGATGAAATGGATGTCATACCATGTATCCTTGCATTCCCTGACCTTGTTGCTTTCAGCTCTTTCTCAACTGAGCTTGGAGAAGTAAACACATGTTTATAGACCTTGTGAAATATGTCACATTGGATTAGAATAAAGTCACTGAATACCATATGAACTTGGCTCACCATTACCAAAAGTTGACTGCATAGCAGGCCCTTCTAAGGGTCATCCTCATTGAATTTATTATCAGCATAAATAAAGTTGGGCCATTGGTCACCTGGAACAGTGAGTGCACCACTTTGAAGTTTCTCCATAGTCCTATAAAAAGTTTCAGTAAGTAGTTATCTCTGGTTGCAATTACAGAGGCTTACACTGCATTATACCAATCTTATCCAACTAGGCATAGAAGGCAACCTGTGGCTTCATGCTGAAAACCTCTATCTCTCTTCATAGAGCAAGATAGCAGCAGAGTCAACAGGGATCCCTCTGGACTTATCCAGTCTAAAATTGGGCCCTTTAGAACTTTTGTATCATCTGACTGTGCATTAGCAACCCCTCTTTGTATCTGGAGAGATGAAATAGCATCAGTAATGTAGCATGAGAGGAACATAGAACATAGTACTAATTCAGTGGCTCATAACACCTCACTTTCTTCTCCACTGAATAGTCTTTCCTTGAGTCTGGGAACCATCTGTAGGAGTTGAATAAATACTCTATGTTTGCAATGCTCCCTTTATATTTATCAGAATACTTTCCTCAGCCATATACAACATCCCATTAGTCATAATGGCTTTGACACTGCATAGAGCATGGTGTTAAGTCCAGTATTGGAGAACAGAAGACTTAAGCGCGGAGTTGTAGAACACCAAGGCTCAGATTTGGATTGCCTTGAGGGCGTAATAGGGACTTCGGCTTCAGCTTATGTGCTGCACCCCTTTCCACTAGCTGTCCCTGG